>CAJHNH020001791.1:240000-320000 GCA_905116865.2 Candidula unifasciata | reverse complement strand
GGGGGGGGGGGGGGGGGGGGGGGGGGGGAATACTTCTAACAATAAATTACTGGTTTCCTGCACACAAATTTGTGAACAATTCTCCATTGTCATTCAATATTCCTAGACCATGTCTTCCCATAATTTCTTCATAACCTGTGTTATCTGATCCTATCTTAGGATTCAGGTCACCTATCACATCAAAATGTGTATATTGTCCTTTCTTTCAATATCTATAATATTTTAAAGATGCATTTAAAATTCTTCCTTAACAGATGCATCTTTGTCATTTGTTTGTGCGTAACACTGTATTACCGACATGTTCACCTTCTGTTTCGCTGTTCTAAAAGATGCTTTTATTATTCTGGGACTCAGAGCTTCCCTTTCTATTAATGTCCTGTCTGCTTCTTTCGATAGCATCAGAGCCACTTCCTCACCGTGGGGCGAATTTGTCTCTGTCTGTCCTGAGAACAAAATAGTTTTCCCTGAGTTTGGAATACGTTTCCTCGCTCCAGTCCATCTAGTTTCACATAACACTAAAATACTAATTTTATAATGTTTAAATTTCCTTGCTACTTCCATTGTTCTCCCTATATCATGAAGAGTTCTAACATTTTAGGTGCCAATTCTGAAGGTTTTCCTAGCTGAGAGGAGGTTTGTCGACGATCCAGACTCCTTTCGGTTTTCTCCACACCGTGTCATACTTCTACTTACAGAGCCTCGCTTCATCTTGGTTGGCAGGGTTTTACTTGCTTGTTCTGTGTGACTTATCAATGGCTGGTTGGTTTTTGTGGCTATTGTTTTCACAGGATGAGGTAGCCAACATCAAACCCAACCCTACCCTTAGTTGCCTCTTACGACATGCCTGCTAGGGTGCAGTGTCACTATTCTTTGCATCCCGTGATGACCCCGGTGACACACGGGCGATATTTCTTATAAGTCAACTGAAAAAAAAAAACTATAAATGTAATTACAAGTAATACTTCTAATCATGGGCGCCCGCAGGGGGGAAGGGGGGCAAAAGAGGGGGGGGGGTAATACTCCTGTAACCTTTATATTAAAAAAACTTGTGAATCGAGCCATGAGTATTACTAAACCTTACCATGCATTAACTATATTACATGCTCTCCTTAATGTCAACCGCAAAAGCGAAAATTGGCCGACGGGCGTGGGACCTTCTGATATCAAAATCCTAGTCAATTCCGTCTTCCATGCACGTCGACGCCAAAAATGTATTAGAAAAATATAAATCATCTATTGTAATTTCATATGATAAGGCGACATGTCAGGAAGTCGAAAACGTTGTTTCAGGGAATCTTGGCTAACCCAGTATACTCCATGGTTATCATATTCACCTAGGTTAAAAGGTGCTTTTTGCATTTTCTGTGTTTTATTTCCGCAACCAGTTCAAAGAGGAATTCAAGGTGCCTTGGTACAAAGTACCAAGATTTTAATGGATGTGCCAGAAACCATACCAGCTCAGCATGGCATCGTGGGTCTCAACAAGATGCTGAAAACTTCGCGTCGACCATTAGAGATCCAAATAAGGATACTATTTGTCAGATAGATAATTCTGTAAAACAAACTATTGAAGAAAACAGAAAGAAACTGTATCCTATTATTTCAACAATCTTATTTTGCGGAACAAATTATTTGGCAATTCTTAGGAAAGATAGCACCAAAAGAAATGTCAACCAACTTTATGCGTATCGAATTAAGGGAGGAGACAATATTTTAAAAAACCATTTTGATACAGCTGCTGGAAATGCACGTTACGCATGACACCGAACGCAGAACGATTTGATCTACTTGTCTGAACAAGCTCTGCGAGAAGACATTGTAAAAGCTGCTAACAATGCTGTTAGATTCTCGATCATAGCCGATGAAACAGCAGATATTTTAGGAACCGAACAGTTATCACTGAGAGTCCGGTTTGTAGATACGTCTAGTGAGAAGGCTATGATTCGTGAGGAATTCCTTTGATTTTCTCCGCTGAAAGGTATGGACGCCGCCACGATATCTGATTGTTTTATTCAACATTCCAAAACATTTGGTCTTCTCCTTAATAATCTGCTGTGTCAAGGTTACGATTGGTTCTCGACAATGGCCGGAAAATAAAATGGTGTTCAGGCAAAAATTCGAAGTATTTACCCCAAGGCTGCCTTTGTTCACTGTGCCTCGCATAGACTGAATCTCGTAGTAAATGATCCTAATAATGTTGCAGTGATACGAAATACTATTGGTACTATCAAAGCAATTATTACATTTTTTCGTGAAAGCCCAAAAAGGAGGTCCTCTGTCTCAAGTATTCCTCTTCTGTGTGAGACAAGATGGACAAGCAAGTATAAAAGTATTCGGATTTTTTTTCTAGTAAATTTGAAGATATTTATTGTCAACTAGAAGGATTTTCATTGCATGCAAGTGGAAATACACGACAGGCTGCACATTAGTTATATTGTTCATCAAAGTCCAGCAGGTTTTTTTTTTTTTTTTTGGTCTTAATATTATTTCGCAGTACTCTGCCATACTGGAACCAGTAAATCAGGTTCTTCAAGCTGTTCAAGTTGATCTTTCAGAAGTCCAATTGCAAGTTCAAAACCTGCTCAGTGTAGTAAAACCAAACCGAGGTGATTCCGATAACTATTTCAGGGATATTTTTGTGAAAACACTACAACTCTCACAGCAAGTGGATATTGAACTGATTATTACAAGACAGTGTAGAAGACAAAAGCATCGAAGTAATCCTGGAACCATAAGTGTTGAAGAGTACTTCAGACAAACAGTTTACATTCCATCCTTAGATTCTATAATTAAGTCAATGGAGAGTCGATTTTAGTGAAGCCAACAGTGCACAATTTAACTTAGCGTTGCTACATCTTTCGGAACTGTGCAAACTGAATCTTAAACAGTTTAAGGATATAATGTCTACTAATAATATACCACATTGATAATTTTGAAACTGAAGCCTTGAGTTGGTTTGATGTTTGGAAAACGCGAGAATACAAAAGTAGCCAAGATTTCATCGACTTGTTACCTTTTACAAAGTTTTATCCGAGTGTCAGGTATGCCTTACTAGTTCTGCTAACATTACCAGCAACAACATGTACTGTGGAGCGATCGTTCAGGACATTACGTCGTGTAAAAACATGGCTTTGATCTACAATGTCAGATGAACGTCTGTCTGGATTGTGCATGTTAAGCGTACACAGAGACAAAGTGAACTGCAACAAAAAAGACTATGGACAAAATTGTAGATATGTTTGATAGCGATAATAGACGACTCCAGTTCTTGTTTAAAGAATAAATTGTATTTTAAATTTATGTTGTAATATTTTTGCTATATACATATATTGTGTTAAAAAATTTTTGTTGCTACAGTATGCCCTTCATTATTACAGTGTCATGTCCGTTCGTTTACCATACAAATACGCTACAGTTAATTAAAACTACATTAAAACATTACTAAAAATATTTTGCCCCCCTCTAGAAAATTTTCTGCGGGCGCCTATGCCTCTAATAATAGTAATACATCGAAGAACTAATATTCCGGAATGAACAAGCACTAATTACTGTTTCATAAATAAAACTGCAAGACTACATACTGACAACAAAGAAGAAAAGAAAAGAATAAACTAGTGAGAACTTGACATGTTTAGGAAGCATATTATCAACATCTGGACGAGACAGACAGTAAATATAATCAAGCAATTCAACGGACTGGACAACTGGCGCCAGTACTGAGAAAAAAAAAATTATTAGTAGAACATCAACAAAGAAAAACACACTTTTTTCAGACAATCCTATTAACATGTTTTTGCAGACCTATTGCAAAAGAAACGTTAAAACCACAAATCAGACGAGCCACTGGCGTATTGAAAAGAGAGATCAGAAATAATGAATTCAGAAAGAAAGAGGGAGTAATAGAGTGCTCGCCTTTATTAGAAAGAAAGTGGAGTTGTTTGGCTATGTAACTGGAATATGAACATTATATAACGACAGGCTATAATGTAAGCTTTGGTGTAAGCTTGTAGATTTAAATTATAGTTCTTATAATTTCCACACTGTAGTTTCATACTCTCCACGATATAGTATGTTAATTAGCATATTATTCGCAAACGCATGTATGCACGCAGGCGTATATATATATATATATATATATATATATATATATATATATATATATATATATATATATATATATACACACAGACACAACACACACATACATCCACACACAATATCGTTTATAATATATAAACAAAATCGTATGACTTACCTGTTGAGTTGCGTTAACAACTTTTACGGCTTTAAAGGGAATGAAACCGGGATCTTCTTGTTTCTTAAAATCATTCAGTAACTCTAGGGCTGAAATGACGATTGGGTCATTGATAGTTGGGATTGGGAAAATTACGGCTAAATCAGCAGGGTTAATTTTTTTTTGACTTCTGCAGATTGCAAAAAGCGTCACCAGAACTAAACCTAATTGTGCCTGTAACAGAAAAAGTTGGTAAAATAATAAAAACTGTATAGGTAAACGAAGTAATTCTACATCTTGCTATTATAATTTGTAACGATATTTTCAGGCGACCAAGTGATTCCAAATATTATACTGTTTATCTATTGCACGTCCAGGGGTTTTTAATTTTGACCTCGTACCAGACTTTTTGATTTGAGAGACTATGACCGTAAACTGTTTATTCAAATCTGAAATATTCTACATCTGGCTTCCGAAAGAAAAGCTGGGAGAGTGGCGTTCTGCACGAGTAAACAGGCCGTTTAAGCTGAGCTATGAGAGTCGTGGAATCGTTTCAATGTCTGTTATGTTGAGATCTACTTAGCTGGAGCTGTGCAGTTCGCGCTCTGTGTGACGCTTTTGACAGGCGACCAGACGTTCTGCAAATAGAGAGCGAGCCATTTAGAATAAACCCATGGAATGAAGTCGAGCCTATCGACTTCAAACTTTACGCAGAAACGCAGGATTTCTGGATTTTGAGGCTGGTCGATCTTCTTAACTGCCACGAAAGTTGTGTGTTTCGGTTATGA
The DNA here is from genome assembly GCA_905116865.2 of Candidula unifasciata. Lineage (NCBI taxonomy): Eukaryota > Metazoa > Mollusca > Gastropoda > Stylommatophora > Geomitridae > Candidula > Candidula unifasciata. The sequence continues at coordinate 314,978 of CAJHNH020001791.1, read as the reverse complement.
CAACGCACACATATGCTTACAATTTCAGAGAACATCTGTACACACATTGTTGACTGTACGTCTGACACATAAGGTGTGGTCAGTAAGGATTATCATTGAACGTCAGAGCAGTCAAGGATCTACATACTCATCTTCGTGTCCATTACCATACTTATGTCAACGATAATAAAGGGCAGATAGTATGCACGCCAAGCGAGTAGTCTTGTGAACTACGTCATCATCATCATCACGTAGCCGGTCATTGGCAGAACGTCGCTCTTATCACAGTCTGCCTGAAAGAAACTCGGTCTCTCGTCATCTCTCCCGCCTCGCATGCCTTCATATTCAAGGAGTCAAATCCCGTGCCCATCTGTGTGTTGGTCGTGTCGTGCTCCTCCTTCCTGGTAACATGCCTTCTGCTGTTATTTTTTTTTCCAATTCACTCTGGCGCTAAATATGACCAAAACATTTCAGCGTCCGAGACAAAGTGGCGACAGAGAAAGGACAAATCGAATTAGCTCAGTTGTGATGAAGCAACAGGCAAGCCTATAATGATTACTCCTTATGCTACAGCATTTCTCTCTTTAAAGATTCAGCACCTTGAATCAGGGGTGTTCACGCATACATGTGTGTATTTCCATATGATTGTGTCGCCATTCTTATGTCAATTCTCATCATCATCATCATTATCCCCATGCTGCCTTCTGCTGGCTTGAGAATCAGCTGTACATACATGCCGTGGGTGTAACCGACTCACAGAGCATGTTGAGAAAGGTGGAGACAGACATACTCCGTGCTGCATGGCAAGCATCGCCTCAGAGACAGGTATTTATGAACTACCTGCTAAGGTCATTAGGGCAGCTGGAGCAGCGGAAGTAGTATGTGTGAAGAGACTTTTCCGGGTGACATGGGGAAATCAAGAACTATATAATTGGCAAACTGCTGTCATCGTCCACCAAAGAAAAATAGAGGAAGTAACAGGGACTGCACTAATTACAGAAGAATATCGCTTTTCAGTCACAAATGTATGCTAAGATCATCGAAAGAAGGCTTAAACAAATGATAGAGAATCAACTTTCAGAAGCACAGATGGAATTTCAACGTAAAAGAAGTTGCACAGATGCCATTTATACATTAGGACAGCTATAGGAGAATGTTAAAAAAAAAACAAAAACATGATAAGACCTGTTTGGTGACATACATAGACCAGGAAAATGCCTTTGATAGAGTCTACAGGGATATGTTGCAGAAATAAATGGGGGGAAAAGGGGACCAGCAATCATCTCATTATTATTTTCAAAAGCATAAACACACGCAGTAAATGCTGTATAAGATCGAAGGCAACTATCTCCCGTGTTGACACACAGACAGATATCACGGAGTGCTAAAACTGAATCTTATCAGAACTATTTTTTGGCCAACACTATGTTACCAGTGCCAAACGTGGACACTTGCATCCTCTAATGAACATAGAATTTTGACAACAGAGATTAAATGCCTTGGAATAGCTGCAGGAGTTTCAAGGAAAGACAATGCGCAATCATGAAATCAGACGAATGCTAGCTAGGAAAAAATGTCAGTCCTACAGGTTATCAAGGAACAATAAATAAGAGTGTTTGGAAATCTAATAAGAATGCACTTACAACAGCGAGCCACACTAAAACATTTCAGCGGGTATAGAGCGAGGTAAAGACCTCGGGAAATATGGAGTGATGGCACTAAGAATAGCTTTACAGATATTAACATCAATCCTAATAGTGCTCTTGACAGAGCTCACCAACGAGCGTTACTTTTCCCCCCGACACTTCACTGAGGTACAATGTGGAAAAGAAGAAGATGAAGTATTTAACTTGGTTTATGGTGTTGCTGATTTTTTAAGATGGCCCACTGATTGTAGCTTGCTATAAGCCTGTGTTATATATTCAACAACAGGTAATAAATTTCCAACTTTCACAGATTCTGGAATTCGGTTATGTGCTGTTGAATATCATTGACTCTGTCTTACTGGAGGCAAGGAACACCTTTTCATAAAATGGAAGATTCAACCCCAACTATGTGTATCCGTTACAGCCAGGTTGGTGATGGGTTGGGAATGGGTCGTGGGTGGAGAGGGGGGGGTCGGATGCTTACCTGGAGATCTCTTAGATCTTAGTGAAGCAAACAATGGTAATATACTTTGAAGTGGTCAAGGCTCTTGCTTGGAGAGCTTAGGGCCTCGGATTTCGTTTTACAGACTTAGTCATTTGGTTCAAGAGTACATTGCGTGTAAGGAATTACAAAGGAATCTAATCTGCAGTTACAGGGTTCTTGGAGGCGACGTCCTCGGCAGGTGTCAGCTCGTATTGAGGAGAGAGACAAACTAAATACGACAACACCTGCTGCAGTGAAGTCCATCCTCCTTTCTTTCTTCTTCTTCTTCTGCCTTGATGGTTTAGTTTAAACAGCGGATCAACATCATGGCACAAGAGTTAAATCCCAAAAGTGCTCCGTTCTACTTCTAACTCTAGCCTGAGTCCGAAGAATCTCGGCACAGTGCACCGGCAAGGATCCTGAAATACTTCGGGTAAATTTTTAACTCAAAATTGTGCCGTTAGGTTATTCATTTTTGATTTCTAACTGCCATATTTTTCTTAAGGTGCGCAAGAATGCACACAGGCAGCCGATCTTACTGCCTAGAGACTAGGGGAAATTACTATAATTCCACGATGAAAAAGTTCCAACTTTCATCTGGGCCTGAACCCAGTACCTCTAGCACTCGACGCAGACGCCATGCCTTGAAACCACTCAGCCCACATCTGTCTTTCAAACCCCAACGAAGCATACACCCTTTATCAACTCACATCAAGTATTTCTATCCGTCGCTTTCACATGCAACTCTCCCCATGTTCTCGCCATCTCTTAAACTTTACTCTTGCCATTAAACTTCAGCCTTCCAGGAATTCCGAAACGTAAGACAGGTGTTCAATTGCGGTCCAATACATACAATTAAAAAAAAAAAAAAAAGTTGGACTTCGTAAACCGGTCCCAGCATTTGTCTACTAATACATACATATACATGTATACACCCACATATATACATATGAACATAAATATAGGAGCCATCGTGGTGTAGTGGCTAGATACTCTCCTGCAGATCGGATGGTTGTGGGTTCGAAGTCAAACATTTTTCTTTCTAACAATGACTTTGCCTCCCATGTCATGCCAGCCTTAAATATATAGTAGGTAAAGTCCTGGGAAGTAAATGCGGCTGGCGTGACGTTGATTACATCATCCACAAAGTGCTGATTTATCTTGAAAATATAGATCTAATCTCATACGCTCCAATACGCTTGAAGGCGTAGAAAAGGGTCCTTTGCTTGACTTACGATGTCTACACTGATCCACTGTAGACGGCTCTGCAGCTGATTGCAGTAGATTTGACAATATATATATATATATATAGATGTGTATGTATGTGTGTGTGTGTGTGTGTGTGTTTGTGTGTGTGTGTGTGTACTCCTTCAGCCACTATCTATACAGGGTAAACATTTTTCGACCACAAAGATTAGAAAAGTAAATACATTTATGTGAATCGACCTCATTGTTTCCGCTTTGCCTCCACTTGGCCTACCACCTCTGGGCGGTGGCAGCCTTCTGAGACCTTCTCACAAAACTGAAATCCCGTTGATTTGGCCAGTGTACTTTCGTGTTCTTTCTGTTCTTATTCGTTGTTCGTTCAGCCTTAATATGGCAGCTGGCGTCTTGCCTTGTGGTTTAAGCTAGGCTGGGATATCTGCACTTTCGGCACCCCTCTCTTTACTTAGCTTATGGATAACCTGCTAACAATAAGAACTACTGTGATAGGGATCGCTTTTAAAATAATAATGATTGTTGTTATAGGCATTAGGGAAAAACAAAGCAGTTAGGTGTAAAAAAGCTTGCACATATTTTAATTACCGAAGCTTGAATCAATGTTACATATCTTTTGTTTGTCGTGGCATGCCAACCATAGCAATTGTGACTTTACCAGGAAAAGTTTCATTCATGAGTTTCTAGTTACTATCTGAGCGGTTCAACACTCATTCATTGCTGAAATAATGCAAAGAGTTCAACTGCAAAACCACCCGCAGCTAAACCGAACTCGGTGTTTTGGCATTTTGACTCGGCCTCTGTAACTACTCTATAACGCCTTACTATCATAGTTTTAGACAAACAGGTGATTAGCCTGCTGTGCCTTTGTATTGTGCATGGGCTGTCTCCTTACGGTCTCCATGCATGCAGTCTGGCTGATTTGTAGTTACTCACTACTTCCCCAGACGCACTAAACATTCAGGTTCTGCCAGACCCTCCTCCTTTTTTCATCCGGGCTTGGAAACGGTCTTAGCGGAGTACTTTTGACAGTCCCCGACTCTCAGAATACCGGTATTGAACAAAGCCGAAGAAAAAGAAATAATTGGTAATAGAGACGTCTTGTGATATCTCTAGCCAACCTGTACAATCCAAAAAGGTGGAAAAGGATCGACTAACTAAGTCTGTAACTACGAAGCGGCATGAAAGTAACATTTACCTTCATGATAATGTGCTTATTGAATCTGCTGTTCCCAACACCGAAGTCGTCAGCAAGACGCAGTAGCAAACCTTGTTGTAAACATACATATTTATATCAGCAAATGAACTGTGCTTGTAATTTATTGTTTACCAGCCATCATTCACTTAATTTCTAAATATACGATGTCAACTGCAGCCCGTAATTAATTAAAGCCATCTTAACTACGACATTGCCTGTTTGTACACCCGTAGCGTTAATTATGGTTAATTATAGGTTGAATACCGAATGCCTGTTTTCCGTTAATTGTCATAGCCGCACCCTGTACTTTACAATATTAAAATATCATTAAAATGTCTACACCATATCAGGACCATTGCCAACAGTGAATAATTTATTCGTCATCACTGCTATGATGAAAGCAAACTTAACGTTTTTTAACATTTTTATTTCAACAACCAAAAACTCACTAACATATGCCTATAGTAAACAACCTGTAAATTACAAAACCTTCTCAATAATAACACTAAAATAAACAGATCATTACAAATGCCTGAAGGTATATCGACTTTTATGTCCAAGCGTATTATAATTATGTCAACCCTAAACATTGTCACCTCACTGGGTACCGAAGCAGCATAGGCCAACTACATTGTGGAAATATTGATTGATTATCTATCACTGAGGGAGCCTTCGTGTGGAGGCAGCTAGACCCTCGCCTAAGGTTTCGTAGGTGGTAAGTTCAAATCCGTATGAACAAGATGTTTGTTTAAACAGAATTTTGGCTCCCTGATTGACCCATTCTTAAATGGCTACCAGGTAGTACTAGAAAGTAAATGAGACGGGCGCGATATTAAAGACATGTGTCGCTTCATGTGCCAGATACGCCAATGGTGTGTAAAGAACCCACTTTTTAATCATTGATATTATCTTACCTGCCAATATCAGAATTATAAATATGTTCTGTACCAACGAATGCGCAACTTTCCCCAGTGTCTCTCAATATTTTTAAACAAGAAAAAAAAAAACACAGCCTACGAACGTTAATAAGGTAGGTAGGTAGGTGGATAGGTAGGTGGATAGATAGGTGGATAGATAGGTGGATAGATAGGTGGATAGGTAGGAGGATAGGTAGGTGGATAGATAGGTGGATAGATATGTGGATAGGTAGGTGGATAGGTAGGTGGATAAGTAGGTGGATAGATATGTGGATAGATAGGTGGATAGGTAGGTGGATGGATATGTGGATATGTAGGTAGATAGGTAGGTGGATAGATAGGTGGATATGTAGGTTAATAGGTAGGTGGATAGATAGGTGGATAGGTAGGCGGGTGCTTTGTTATAAAAGAAATCGTCACGTTTCACCAGCATCATCACCAAAGGGGGAGCTTAAGGGTATAATTGTGATCAGGTTATGTGCGCCACATAAAATGGCTTTGCATTGCAGGCCACTAAGAGTTCTGAAAATGACTCTTATATCGTTAACTCTTTGAGTCCCAAGAAACGTATCAGACGTTGATAGGTTCCTAACTAGAAGCCCAATGAACGCATGATGCGCAGATTTTACTACTCTTTTGACAACCCCTCGGGCCTCTGATGCTAAACCCTCTGGACTCAAAGAGTTAATGCGATCAAAGGAGACCCACATACATAATACATACCCAAACATCGATAAAGTAATCTGTCAGCGAGCTGGTTAATGAGAGAGACTAGAGGTTGCAGCTGCACGATATCGTGATGTCTGCAAAGGAAAAAAAAAAGAGAGTAAACAAAATTGTGAGCTCTGTGTGACGTGCACACGAGACAAGATGCTGTTGAAGATGGTTATACGGTTAACTGCTTTGAGACGTTACATGAAATAATTTTAATCGCTCAAATACTTTAGGTCTCGGACAAGAGGAAAGCCCATAAGTTGACAACCAAAACTTTCCGCCTCTGAACGCGAAGCAGAAGGCAAAGACCTTCATAAGTGCAATGTTACGCTGATCCTTTCTTGGAAGTCTGCGTCTAAGCTCACGATTTCTTCGTCGATTTCGACTTCTCTTAATTTGCATCGAAAAAGATCATTCCCAAGAGTTATATAAATCAAATACCTGATAAACAAAACAAAACAAAATATAGTAAAGAAAAAAAATTTAAAGCTGCGGTGATGTGGTTTTATTGAGGAATGATGTGATCACCATATTAAAAAAAAAAAAAAAAAATCTTCAAGATGAACAAAAAGAGAAGTAGATCGCGAAGAGAACTGCTTGCTCCTATCAGATGGAGTCAGTCTATGTTCTTTGGTCCTGTCACGAGAGGAGAAAATTTGAGTACATCCTGACTACGGTAGAGTTGTTGGGACAAAGTGGCAGACTTAGTGAGAAGACGCTGGACAGTTTGACATTATGGCATGGAAGATTATCAGTGTCAGAACTGATCGAAAGTACATGATACATTGATGGGTAAATCTGAAAAAAAAGCCTTGTTTCGAGATCTGGAAAGAAGGTCTACTGAAGAAACTGAGAGACGGTGGGGTGACTGGGAATATGTACAAATGGGTGAAAGCATACATGTAGAACAGAAGAGCCCGAGTACGGATGGATAGACTCAAGAAAGTTTTGCTGGGTTATGGCGTACCACAAGGAGCTGTCCTATCCCCCACACTCTTTCTAGTCTATTTCAATGGCCTGGTTTCTGCTCCGTGTAGAGTGGCAAGCATCACTTTAAAGGTCCCAGGTAATTAATATCCTTTGGATTTTCTCCCTAGGTCATGCCAGTGTGAAGGGAAATAAATAAGCTGACAGACTGGCCGGTTCTGCACCACTTGAGGTGAATTGATGTGTGACAAGCTAGACGGTGTGAGTGAAATCTGAGAATGAGTAAACAGTGCGGAAGAGCAAATAGATCATTACGGTCTGAGGAGAATGACACTGCTAGGAGTTACTAGGGGATCGTGCCGACGCTCAACACTCAAGGGAAAGGTAAGACGGATATACAATCAGACAGTTACTGGTGCCATTGGACTTGGAACTCTTCGTTTTCTGCTGAAGATGGGGACGGAGCGCTTATAGGAGTGTCCAGAGTGCTGTGATGTCGATTTTTAATTCAACATTTGACCTGTTTTCTAAACTAATCCATGGAATTAAAGATACAGTGTATTCTGATGACTTGGTGGCATGATGTACAAATGAACACACAACAGTGCCCACCAGACTGCTACAAAGAGACATAGATGCAATATCTGCATTGACTGTTAAGTTGTGTGTCAGCATCAACATAGACAAATGCAGCACCACCCTTTTCACCCTCTCTCTAAAACAAAAAATCAGGCATCATGCTCATACATGGAGTACCCCTGAGAAACGATAAGGAGCCCACATACCTCGGAGTAACTTCTGATGATAGGTTAATATAGAGGAAACACATCAACAAGGCCAGGAGGAGGGTAGCCATCCTGCAGTGGAACTTCATGGGGTGCTGGTGGGAAAATACTTGGGAAAGTTTACCAACAAAGTGTTCGACCACACCTCGAATACGGATCAACAGCGTGGAGTATGACATCAAACACCACACTACAAGAATTAGACAAAGTGCAAAATCAAGCGCTCTGAGTTATCACATGCAGTATGGAATCAACATCTATAGCTGCGATGGATAAAATATGGATGACCCAAGCACTAAGTGAACACAGAGACATCAAGATGCTAATATAAGCAGAAAAGTTTCTTAGCATGCCTAGTCAGCCTTGAATGAAAGATTCCAGAATCTAGCTTTGGGACGATTAAAAAGAAGCAGTTTAATCCACTAGGTCAAACGGTTCTGCAAACAAACCACTGATTTGCCTTCACCTGGCTGCCCCTTGAACATGGAGAACAACGAAGGGAGTTATTAATAAACTACCAAAATTTATTAGCTTTAGCCTCGCAGAACAGAGGTGATTGAATGGTAAGATAGAATCCCTTATTTAGAGCTTTGGGAGAAAACTAAACAAGTTCCAGTGTACCAAACAGTTAAGAAAAGACACAGTCACTTGATAGGACACACGCTGAGATAACCTGAGAACTGTTTAACGAGAATTTCTTTGCTCTGGAACTCACAGACTTAGAAATAAAGGAAAAAAAAAACAACAACAAACACACAAAGAAGGGGGCTAGAGAGGGTAGTTAAAAAGATAGGGAGACCATTTGCAGAGCTGGCTTCAATAGTTAAAGATATAACGCCTTGGCGTAAGTTAGTTGAGGGTCTATGAGCCACTGAAGGGATAGAAGGCAGAGTAAAAGGACCAGTTAGTTGCCTTTTACGACATACTTGCCTTAAGTAGGCTGCGGGTCTGTTTCTTTGCCCATTCAAACACCCCTGATGTGGATTCAGAATCCACCAAGTAGTTTTCTTTCATAATTATTGTAGTGAGAGATCTTGTCAGGTTTCTATCCCTAAACTGTGCATTCCTATTTCGGCTAGCCTCCGACAAACGGTCGGCAAAGATGGCGGCGGAAAAATATCCAGCCGAGCCGCGGTCACGGGCCATTGCGCACTTGGGGTCACGGATTAATTGGGCGCTTCCGGCTACTTCATGTGCGCTTTTCCGGCGACAATGGCTACCGCCACATGGCCCCCACGCCGCTCACGCTGCGTGGATTGGGGCTAAACTAGATGGCTAGGACTCACGAGCAAAGCTGCAGGAGATGGGGAAGCTGCTGCTCGTGAGTCCTAGCCATCTAGTGTAGCCCCAATCCACGCCGCGTGAGCGGCGTGAGGGCCACATGGCGGTAGCGGTTGTTGAAAAAAACGAAGAAGGGAGCTATAGAATGAAGTGAGTGAAGTTAAAACGACGAGGAAGACACGGGGACAGCTGCTATGCGATAGCAAATCCTAGAACGACTTGGCGTGAGTTGGTTGAAGGCCTATGCTCCACTGAGGCTTAGAAAGGCAGAAGAAGCAGCAATGGTCTGTATATTGCATTTAGACGATTAGATGCATTTTTTTTTTCAATGTGTTTTTACAATCATACTAAAACCGTCATCAGTGATGCCGATAACAATAACCCAATTTTAATGTCCTTTAGTTTATGGATCTCTGTTTAAGCAAACTATGGCACAATTAAAGCAGCTTAAATTAATTACAGCTTCCAGTTTACATCCTGGGGTTACACATTTATGGAATTAGGACTTGTTAACGCACTGTCTGATAAAACATATATAGACACACATGTCTACAACATGTTTGTTCTCCTGCTTGCTGACTGTGGTGTTCGCTGTTAGAAGCACATTTCAGAAACAGGCCAAGATGAAGGTAAACTTTGCTCGTCTGAGGATTAGGACTTATAAACGTAGTGTCATAACTCCGAAATACTGTCTTCGATTCAGATGCAAGAAATTTGGCAGCAGATATCACTGTGCAAATCAACGGCAACCATAGCATTGCTCTCTAAGGCCACATATATCTAACCAACACACGTTGATGGAAAGTGGGGAGGAGGTGTTTGGTTTGGTTTATACAAGGGATCAACATCATAGCACAATGGTAGTTAAAGTCTCAGCGCAGTGCACAAACTCCGTAGCACCGGCGAGGATCTGAAATACTTTGGATAGATTTGAACTCAAAATCTTGCCCAGGCAGCGTCGTTAGGCTTCTCTTTTCGATTTCCAACTGCCAAGGAATTTTCCTCCATTTGCAACAATACACACAGGCGTGCGATCTACCCAGAGACAAGGGGGAAATTACTGGAAGTCCACATGAAAAAGGTCGACCCAGCCTAACATGGGTACAAGGATAGCTATCCTGGGGAAGGCCTTTATTTGCAAATGGCAGAGGGACCCCGGCAGATAATTCGGACACGATGGACTTAAGGAATAAGACTTTTTTTCGACTGGACACCCCAACAAGCCTACCGAGGCCCATCCCTCACGACGTTCTGTTGTGTCCAGAGCCAGCTCGAAGCCCTCTCAGCAGCTTCGCCCAGTTGTTTTAGTGATCATTTGCGCTCGTTTCCTTGCAAGCCCAGCTGCTTTATCACATTGTACATGGAAGTGGAGATGAGACCTCTTGAGGCTACCTCAGCGGCAAAAATTCTTACTGTGTACGCTTCGTCTCTCCTCAGATCAGCAGCGAGGTCACTGTATTTCTCGAGCTTAAACATGTGTAATAAAAGCGCAGATTAGATGGGAATAGAGCTAGGGGAGCTAAAGAGGTCTCAGCCACGAGTTCTCGCGCCACTGTTTGAAGATGCCTAAATCCTCAAGAGGACCTAAACAGGCTATGTGAGGCCAGCACTAGAATATTGAATAGCTGCTTGGCGCACAGAAGCAAAAATCACATTTTTGGAAAGTCTCAAAGATCCACAACCATGCTCTCCGTGTTATGACATGGGCAATGCGCTTCACCACCATATCGGACATGGAAACAATTACTGGTCTCGGTGATCTGGAAGATAGGAGAGACACAAAGCTTCTCATCCAGCTCTCCAAATACCACCACTTCAAAAAACAATACATGGACAGTCAACTGCAGAAAACCCAGAAGGCTAGACTAAAGAGAACCTGTTTTATTAGGAACGCAAATGCCAAGCTCGCGGTCCTCAAACTCCCTCCCATAATACCAAATGTTTCACTGAAACCTTACAACGACAACCCCCCCCCCCCCCCCCCCCCTCACCCTTGGCTTAGGGATAGCCTGCCAACAGTCAGAACCACTGTAACAGGGACCGTCTTTAAATCATCAGTTAGCAGTACTGATAGGAAATCAACAGAAGGAGAGATGAACAGAATTTATCCACACCAGAGTTGGATTAGAGTGTATACAGATGGTTCAGCCAAGAGAGCAGTAAGAGACGGAGGAGGAATATACCTGAATGCCCAAATGGTTTAAAAATCAACCAGGCTGTACCAACAGGTTCATATTCCTCCACTTCTGGTGGCATGTTCTTTCCTGAATGGACAATAACACAGCAAATATAGCAGAGTAGTCTTTCTGAATGATGCTATGTCAGTTCTAAAAGCAATTGTTAACCCAAAAGACACCCAGTCTGTAGACTTGACGCAACAGCTGATTCACTTAGACTCTTCAGTAGAAACATCTGTATTGCAGTATATTTCAGGTCACTGTGGCTTGGAAGGCAATGAAATAGCGGACAGATTAGCCAGAAGCAGTAGTGACATGGTACAACCAATCAGCGACTGGCCAGAATCAGTAGTGACATGGTACAACCAATCAGCGACTGGCCAGAATCAGTAGTGACATGGTACAACCAAACAGCGACTGGCCAGAATCAGTAGTGACATGGTACAACCAAACAGCGACTGGCCAGAAGCGGGAGTGACATGGTACAACCAAACAGCGACTGGCCAGAATCAGTAGTGACATGGTACAACCAAACAGCGACTGGCCAGAAGCGGGAGTGACATGGTACAACCAAACAGCGACTGGCCAGAAGCAGTAGTGACAGGGTACAACCAATCAGCGACTGGCCAGAAGCAGTAGTGACATGGTACAACCAATCAGCGACTGGCCAGAAGCGGGAGTGACATGGTACAACCAAACAGCGACTTGACCCACAAAAGACGAAAACAATAATACAATCTAGTATCCAAGAAAGGTGGCTGGATACACACACCAGATTTTCTCCCCAAGACTCACTTCATCGCCTCTCCAGATAGGGACAATGTGTTATATTCAGTGTAGGAAACACTGAGACGTGTCGCCGCAGCGTGGCACCCGAAAATGCCGAGCATGTGCTTCAACACTGTCAACTGTATGCTGACAACAGAGACGCAATCTCGCCTGTTTCAACCATGAGAAGACAAAGCTGTATGGTACATGAGAGGATATGGACTGCATGATAGCTTTCATAAAGGCTACCGGCTTCCTGATATAGGTTTTCTGACAGAAGGATCGAAGTAGAAGTAGAAGAAAGACTTGACTGATGTTTAAATTTAGTTGCATTGAACAGAGCTTACAATAAAAGCCTCAGAATCACCGGAGTGACATAGGCGCCTACATCCCTTGACAGGGCAAATGATAATGACGATACTCTGTGTGGAATCATGATTTCTCTCTGAGATAGGGGAGCGGGGAGAGATAAACCCAATACTCACGATTTAGGAGTCTGATGAGCACCCAATAAAAGGATGTCAAGCTGAAAGGCTAGCTGTAAACTACAACTATAACGAGGGATTGATGCAGAAGGTTAAAAAAAAAAAAAGAATTATTTTTTATCTCGTAGAAGGTTTGTTAGTCGACTTAGGCGTTCCGTTTAAATAATTGCAAAGACTATTTGCGTTGCAGGCTCACATTGGTTTTGCTCTTGTGTCGCTTTTTGTGGTCTCCAGTCTTGTTGAAGCATGGTTCCCAGATATCGATGACTCAGTTGTCATTCAAGCCGTCAAATTTATTAATGAAAAGTATGGAAGATCATTACTTTATAAAGCAAAGAAAGTTGTTTCCGCAAGAAGATGGGTAGGTTGTTAGATATTGTGTGTATATCTCGTATGTGCAAGTATGTGCGTGAACGTACACTGTTCTAGTGTGTCTGCTTTTTAATATTACAATATATAATTTGAAATGCAGTAAGTTCTCTTCACATAGCCCATGCTGTGTGGCGTTGTTAGTCACGTCTATCCACAACGCTTTGCCTCCCGTACTTTCAGTCAGTTGCTACACAGATGATGTTCAATGTTACAATCTGAAACTGTCAAGCATCTTTACTCTTGGTCTTTTTCTGTTTTACCCCCTTTCTCCAACATTCCCATCGTTACGACAGACTCGACTCTTCTCTTTCTCTTAACATTACCAAAAATACAGAATGTCTCCTTCTGATGTAAGCAATCAGTTCTCTTCTTTCCAGAGATCTTCTTTAGTAATGGTATCTGTCTAGTTAGTTTTCGTCATGCGTTTTTTTTTTTTTTTTTTAACCACATCTTCGCTGCTTCCAGGTAATTTTCTAATAATCGGTTAACTCTTTGAGATTTTTTTCTGTCTATCTGGTTATGATTTATAAAGCACTTGTGAATTCCTTTGTTCTCCCCTCAACTGAAAAAAAAGATTACAATGTGCACTAACTGCAATATATTTGTATGTGTGTGTGTGTGTGTGTGTGTGTGTGTGTACAATGGACAGGAGGCAAAGAGGACATAAAATCCCCATATTCACACCGAAAAGGGAAACATATTACACGATGAAATGGGGACGCCCAAAAGAAACAATTAGATGGAAACTAACGAGAGCGTTTGTCCTGGATTCTATCCATAAAACCGGAAAGATCTGAATCGAGGAAGCGACTGCCAGCTTATCGTGGTGTAAAAACAGGTTGATGATTGTGATAACAGTATTTGAATAGACACGTAAACACTTCTTCGCGAACGCCCGATTTGAGTCGACGACTCGTGTTTGAGTCAAAACATCCTAACCTGCACAGTCCTTGGCGACAACACTAGGCATTCCCCCCCCCCCCATACCATCCCATCTACACCGCCATAAAAAGTGGTAAAACAGATAGTAGTCACAGTTGAAATGAGGTAGGCAAGCTATATCCACTAACACGCGCCAACACACACACACATACACACAGACACATACAAACAGACACATACACACACACACCTCCCATCGTAGGATCGAGCTTTTCTGTCGTGAGTGTCAGACAAGCTGGTGTTTCCTATCATCATCATGAGGATTGCCATTATACACTAAAATGCATGTAGTATGCAACGTTCAGTCTTCTGTCTTTAACATCACAACCTAGATCATCATTGATGCCCACTTCTTCTAGCAGACTAATCTCTGCCTAGGATGCCCGACCTATGAGCGCAGCCTGACCGCTCTCAGTATTCACATTGTCACGTGCATAACAAAACTTCCATATACTAAACAGTATACGGAAATATGAGTTCCTTTCTACTGCATAAAAACCTTAGACACTACGTTTTTTAAAAAATTTTTTTTTTTTTCAGATTTTATACAGTGCTACCCATTACCTAATAACGCTTGCAGTTATCCCTATTGATGATGACCCTCGCTTTGTAAGTATCGAAGACTCAAACAAATCGTTGTGCTTGTGTCTATGTGCTTTAGTATACTGGCATTGTGCCTTGAGTTTTAATGTATAATGCTTGATTAAGAATCGACATTACAGCATTCGATATATTCCTATAAGCACTCATTCTCTATCTTCTGTAGCAAACGCAGAGTTACACATACGATGGTACCAGTTACAGTCTGATCCTAAATCCGTCTCGCCTTTCCCTTATGTGTTGATCGTCAGCCAGATCCCCTGGTAACTACTCGCATTATCATTCTCCTCACACCGTGATGATCCGGTTGTGCCTCTGCACTGTTCACCTGCCCCCCCCCCCCCAAAGGGCTTTAACAACATCTAGCCTGTCATGCAAATCAGTTCACATCCCCAAGCTGTGTATAACCAGCCAGACTATATGTCTGTTCATTTCCTAATATACCAGCAATAAAAATATCCAAAGGGCGCTAACTACCCCGGTCTTCTCTTTTCTCTACAAGCTCTCTACATACTCTGTAAATCGATTATAATCACAACATTCGAGTTAAGCTGATTTTTTATGTCTGAGTAAGTTGGTAATTTAGTTTATTTATGCTCCTCTCTTTTTCGCACTCTTATGGCTTGTGTATATGTGTGACTGCGTCTCTAAACGCGTTTGAACGAACGCTCGCCAGAAAATAATTAACAGTCTGATTATCTGGCTATTTACCTAGCTACACGCAGTATGTTCTTCCTGCATAAATGATGGTAGTTTCGTACTTTTTAGGACGCAATTTTTTGTCATTTGAAGCCCTACTCTGGCTTTTGCCAGGGGCCGCAATATAGGCAGGCCATGCAAATGGCCAAATGTTTGAACTCGGTTAAAGCATCACTTATCTGGTCATCGGGTGTTTATACTTGTGTGATGTCTGGTACAAGTCAGTATGTCAGTCGCTGCATAAATGATGCATAAATTCACCCACATGTTTATCCAGCATTTTTTAAATATATTGAAACTGGCAAATATATTTATTTTTATTTTCTATGTAGATTGAAACCTCAAAAAATATATCTATAGATATCAAGGTTATTGTCACAGACCTCTGGGTGACCTTGATGGTCCGTGGCTCGTAACTGGGCTTATGACAGACAAACTAACCTTTAACAAATACTGGGCCCGAACGCACACAAGGCATACACGACAATCTTTATTGCAAGTACAGGTAATACAACAGACAGTTGACTTTCCGCTGTGTGGCCACCTATTGCCTAGACCCTCTGTTCGAAAGAGCTTCACAGTCGCCTCGCTCCCCAGTACGTTCCACAGGCAATCTCCTGGTGCACAAACCACAGCTAGAGGAGATACGTTCTTTTCTATCGTCCCGCTGACCTGCCAAGATGTCACAGCCTCTGTCTAGTGCAGGGTCCGCGTAACAAGGTTAGACATTCTCTCACAGTACCTAACTGATTTAAATGGTCCGAAGTAACTGGACACTACTTACTTATTGTGAAACAACACAATACATTATACCAGTTCAATACACAGCACAAAAGACTATCCTATTCTAACAGAACACTGTAAATAATCTATGCAGTCACTAAAGAAAGATCCTAACTTTAATATTCTATCACTGTTTCGCTAACACGTCCGCTCGGTCCGAACACTGCACACCCAATCCCATGTGTTCTCTCACTTCGTGTCTTTTGACCCGTTCACCTGTTGAGTCCCCATGGGCAATCATGTTGTGAACTTGTTTATAACAGAATTCACTCTTACTTGTCGTCTTCAAGTGGTTTCTACTGAGCGCCAGTTTCGCCGTGCAAACAGCACAGACTTCGACAGTCTAATGTATTGACCTTTATCCTCAACCCTGAACATCTATACACCCTCAGGTTATTGTCACAGACCTCTGGGTGACCTCGTAACTGGGCTGACAGTTATATTGACACGTTCGAACAATAAATATTAGGTTACATTGACCCACTGTAATAGAAAAAAATTAAAGTTATAATGACCCATTCCAGTAAAAAAAATAATCAAGTTTATACTGACCCACTCCAATTAAAAATATCAAGGTTATATTGACCCACTCCAGTAAAAAATATCAAGGTTATTTTGACCCATTCCAGTAAAAAAATAATCAAGTTTATACTGACACACTCCAATTAAAAATATCAAGGTTATATTGACCCACTCCAGTAAAAAATATCAAGGTTATATTGACCCACCCCAGCACAAAAATAGTAAGGGTACATTGACCCACTTGAGTAAACTATATCAAGGTTATATTAACCCACACCAAAAAGGAAATATCATGGTTATAATTAGGGCTGTACCGAATATTCGCTTCGTATTCGCTTCGGGGCCGAATAGTGGACCTATTGACTATTCGGTATTCGGCCGAATAGTTGCGGTCGGGCAGAATACGAACAGTCGTTACCTCACATCCGCGTCTGCATTCACGCCCTTAATGCTAACAATCTGGAACGATTGGTTTTGTCGAAAGCTAATGCAGTTTTCCTGCATTAACTAAGCTGTCAGTGACAATTTCCATGTTTACTTACTTAGGATTCTTTTAATCCTAGTTATTAGTTACCAAAGACTGACTGAAGGATGCAGAACATTAAATGTTTGTAAATGTGTACTATTCTGTACGAATACTCACTTGACATGGAAAGAATATAAACTGTGGCCACATACAAGTTCATAAAATGAAAATCAAACGAACGGAAACATATAAGTACTTGGGTGCAAACTTCAACTGTTCCAACATGCTGAGAGAAGAAATACAATCTAGAATACAATCTAGAAATAAAATGTACTATGCCCTTCAACATCTACTAAAGTCAAAGTGTCTGTCTCGCAACACCAAGATCAAAATATATAAAACGTTGAAAAGACCAGTCGTTTTTTATGGCTCTGAAACTTGAAGCAGAAATAAAAGAGAGAAGGCCTTATTACTGGTTTTCGAAAACAGTCTTACGACAAATCTTTGGACCCATCAAAGATGCTAACAGCGGGGAATCGAGAGTAAGAAACAACATCGTAACACATAATCTGTTTAAATCACCATTGATCACTGGCATCATGAGAGCTACCAGACTAAAATGGTCGGGGCATATTGAAAGAATGTCAGATGACAGAGAATGAAAACTGTATACACCTGAGAGAGGAATGGGCATAGACCACAAGGCAGACAATAAAAAAGCTCGAGAGATAATGCCCAGCCAGACCTGCAAACAGCTGGTGTCACAAATTGTGAAGAAAAGGTCAGTCAGCCAGATGAATGGAGACGAGTGATATCTGCAGCAGTAAACCTCAAGGGCTCAGAATTCTAAAGAAGAAGATGACTATTCTGTGCTACTTTATGTGAGGTAAAAGTTCGGCCTAAATTTGACATTATGAATATATTTTTTTAAAGATATATTTTATACATTATGCACTATTCGTATTCGTATTCGGCCGAATAGTTAGTCCCGCTATTCGTATTCGGTCGAATAGTGAAAATCACTATTGGGTACAGCCCTAGTTGTAATTAGGGTCTATTGCACGCTTATTGGACATAGAGGGAAGAGCCTAATTTTTCAAGACCAATTGGCACTTGTCGGGAGATGTGGTCAGCATCACGCAGGCCACATTTACTTCCCAGTATTTTACCTGGTATTTGTTTAAGGCTGGGTCGACCTGGGAGCCAAGGTTTTTTTTTTTGAAAATGTGTCTGTTCGGATTTGTACCCACGACTTTGCTCACCGCAGGCAATTGCCTAGCCCCTAAACCTCAACCGCTCCCGGTATAGCTAGTGCCTGGATGATAATAAATTATTGTCAAGAAAATACTGAGGGGGCTGAGTAAAAAAATCACACAAGTGGAGAATCTTGATCTTACAGACGATGTTGTTTAGCTAAGCAAAAACTTTAATGATATGTAATGAGAAACACATAATTGAGTAAGCACGACACCAAAGGTGGGACTACAAATAAACTATTAATTATGAACAAACACATATAATCGAATACATCAAGAACTAATCAATCAGATGTCATACTAGAGACAAACAGGACTGAAGTAACAGATGAGTTTTCACGTCTAGGCAGTTGTTGTGATTGTCAAAGAAACATACAGGAAGAAGTTGGCAAGTTAAGGGCAGCATAAAAAATATACAACTCTAATTTTTTTTTAATATTACGTGTTTTAAATTTTCATGTTTTGTTTCTTCCTATTTTAACACTTGCACTGAAAGCTAAAGAAAAAAAAATAAAAAACATGCAGCGAAAGTCAGTGAATTAAAAAATAAATTCCTCAGGAAACAAATGCAGAATAGATTGGAGGAATTCAGGAAAGGTGAAGAAATTAATATCTGGACAAACAATAATATCAACAATGATAAGATAAAGAAGGTGTACTATATTTGATACATTCTGAGAAGAAGTGAGCAAGCAATCATCAACAGGCATTGTAATGAGAAATAAATGAGCTGAGGTGACGACGGCACTCAAGAGGAGCAAAAGAACGAATGAAACAGAGAAAGGTAAAAGGCACTGGAGTGGATTCCATACGTAGTGTCAAACCTACGATCGGGTTGTCCCCTCTTGCTGCTACCTAAGCGTTTACCATACCATCCTGGATTAAACAATCATAATCTGGATGCCAAACCAATAAAGCAGATCCTAAATACCCCGTTCAATCTCTGCAGAAGTTAAAATAAGACCATCCATAAGGACTACACTAGAGAGGTGTAACATGCAGTCCTTTGCTGGTAACGGCGGATTCTATCCATAGTTTATAAATAATTGTACAGGACAGAACGAAAACAGGGAAATAGACAGGAAGCCCTATGTGACATCAAAGGGGAAACCAGAGTGATGATGATAACATTTTCTGACCGACCTAAGCACTCTTGTCTAGACAATTTTATCATGTGTTTATGTTATATATATGCAATGTCACAAACATGCTGATTCATGCAATAAAAAGAGGTGAGTGCAGTCGAGCTGACTGCAAGAAACACGAAATACAACAGGTAATGTAAGTAGAAAGCTCAAATTAGGGAAAGGACAAGACACACAAAAACAACTGAGTGTTTCGACCCAAGTCTTTATCATCAGAATACTAAATAACAACACAAACTGATCGACAGCATTGAACCCTGTTTATGTTTTCTTGCAATCAGTTCGACTGCAAAAACCCCTGTTACGTTTTCTTGCAATCAGCTCTAATTCAGTCACTCGTATTTACTGTACAGTTTGCGCAAGTAATTTATTGCTCTGCTGATAACGATTTTAGTCGAAACGTTAGGTTGTGTTTGTGTCCACCATTTCCATTCCCTCCATTGAGCTTTTGTTCACATTTCATGTTATATTTGACACTTGATATATGCATTGCCCATTGTCGACCAGGGTCGCTGTTAATATCTGATTATCTTTCTTTCCTAGCGAAGAACGTGTACTGTGCCTTTTGAGGTACTTGTAGTTGAGCACCCATATCCTAAACTTATTGGCAATGTAACCTGTAAATACGGGTTGGCCGTCTATAATCTAGCAGCAAAACAAGTGATAAAAAACAATCAAGAAATTTCGTCACCAGACACAGCAGATTATGGGCATTTGGGTCTCAACATAAAACTTATTTTCCATGTCTATCAAGAAGAAGATAAATAATTTCAGTACGAAAAGAAGTTTCCAGCAAATACAAAATACATATTACATGTTGACTTGTTTTTGTTACTGGTTGTGTTTGGTTTGTCTTGATGAACAATGTTGCTTAGAATAGATGTGTCAAAACTGTGAATTACTGATTTGATTTACCACATTGTAGGCAACGCCTGTGGGAGTGGAGGGGGGGGGGGTGTTGTTGAGGTTGAGCTTGACAGCTTAGAGTCGCGTGGTTATCACTGTCGCCACAGATTGTGAAAATTATGGTTGTATGTTTGCCCCTGCTTTTGAGCTGAAATGCTATATAAAGATTCTCATAATATCTTGGACAAAGAAGAGGAGAAATATTTACATCTTAAAAGTTCTGAACATCAAGGAAGATTGGCTAATAAACACCGTCCTTTCTCGGAAGCTGAAATATTTTGGTCATATCAAGCGCAACGACGGACTGGAGAAAACTATAGCAGAAGGCATGGTACCAGGAAGGAGGGGCAGAGGCCGACCGACACAAAGATGGGCACAGGATATAAGTGACTCCTTGAGAAGGAAAGTACATGAGGCCGGAGAACTGGCCAGAGAACGAATTTCTTTCAGGCAGACCTGAAAACAAGTTCATTTTAATTTTTGGTTAGATTTTTTTCAATAAATCTTGTTCATGTAGTTATAAAATAGTTGAGTAAATTGTGTACTTAGGTTCAAGTGTCTTTGTGCACACTAGTTTACTTCAGGTCACAAATATTTAAATCACTTGATGGGGGCTTTTAAGTAATGCTAGGAGAGAAGAAAGTCGGAGGGGTTAACTGTGTATCTTGATAATATCACAGTGGGTTTATCCTGATATCTGTCTATCCCTTCTCCTATTCCTGTGGATCAAGTACAGCAACTTTCATTTAATGGAACGAGCCACTCGCTGTTCTCTTGGCTATCTGGGTCCGTGTAGGGTCACCATAGCCTAGATAGATAGTCCATTTTCTCACGTATGTGGGCACTAATATAGTTCAAACCCACACACTCACTAAATAAGTGTATTTACCCACGTGGGCTCGCGACACTGGAAACCCTCGATTGTGTTGAAGGCAAATACTACAGCATTGCACTATGTTTCTCTTACTGGTCGGTAGCTACTTAGTGAAGAGGGCAATAGGCCACCTGACTCCAATGTTTGGGTCAACGTTCAGGCCACAATTGTTTTCATGAGTTTTCCTATAGTGTTATGGAATGTAATGATTCTGTAGCCATTTGTTCTCGTGTGGTCTTTCCGTTGCGTAGGAACAGGTCTGAGGTAGCTGTGGAGCCAGTCATCAGGGATAATGTAAGTTTTCATGGTGTTTTTCATTGATTATAGATTCAATATCGTGGATAGTTCATCCATATCTGTCTCGTCAAGGCTTTTGAAGTCTCTGTATCTAATGCCATCAGGCCCTGGAGCTGTGTCTGGACAGGTCTTCAGTGTTGCTCTGATGCAGTCAGTGGAGGTGTGTACTGTATCATCGTCTTCCTCTATTTCAGTCAGGTAGATATCGTGTACTCTCTATTTCATCTGCTCCCATTCTTCCCTATCTATCTTTTCCGTGTGCAGGAGAAATCTGTGCAGGATAGCATCGCCTTTGTCTTCATCTGACTGTAACACAACCACGTTGTCCATCTTTAGCTCGGGCATAACAGAGATTCTTTTGCCTCCGTTCATCTTGTGCTGGAAACGCCAGAATTTTCTGAGATTTTTCGTAATATATTTCTTGGCAAAAATGTTCCCACATTGTGTGTTTTGATTCTTTTGTGAGTAGTTTAAAACGGTTAGTGGGTATGTCTTTTTGTGTGTTTAATGTCGCTTTTCTGAGCATGAGAAACATTCAGAAACTTTCTGCATTTCTCCCAGTCTTTGGTGGCACCTCGTTTTTCAGGCCAGGCTTCTGCGACTTCAGGTGTCCACCACGAAAGTCTTTGAAAGATAACTTTCTTCCTTCCCTTAGTTAATCCGTGACCTGTCTTGCAGAAACCCAATTACATCAGGCTGATGTGCAGCGTACTGGAAAGTAGTGTCTGGTTTCTGATACTTGTGCAGATTTTTTTTTTTTTTTTTTTTTTGGAGAGGGGGGGGGGGAACCAGGATCCGACATGGAAGGTGGTCGCTTCCATTATGTCCCAGTACGCCCCACTGGAGGAGTGCACTCATACTGGGAGAGACCAGCGTGAGATCGAGGGCACTGTCTGTATTACCTTCTCTGTCGTTGATTCTGGTGTGTCTGCCATCATTCAAGCATTTTAGTGCTTTCTCCAGTTCCTTGCCTTGTTTATTACCCCTCGGATTACCCCATAGACGACATGTGGCGTTGAAGTCACCACACATGAGGGATGTCGGTGGTTATCTGATCGCACATGCATGTCACTTAAAATTGTCCACTTTATCTTTACAGGTATAGATGGTAATCAGCGTGAAAGGTTTACTTCAGTCTACATTCACAGCCTGCACCTGAATTTCGCTGTTGCTTCATGCACTTGTGTCTCCAACTGGGATGTTATTCCGCACCTGACCAGGATTGCTTTGCCTAGGTGTTTGCTGTTGTAGTACGTTTGGAAGCCTGAAACATTCAGGAACATACACGAACTTCGTAGCGAGGATCGAGTTCATCAAATTTGTCTACCATATGTAATTAAAACAGTAGTGATGGTTTATTAACGGTCAGCCTAGTGGCGCCCTCGTGCTTGGGAAAGAACCAGGGACGTAACGCCCATCAACAAGCTATCGCCCCTGTATGACCTGACCTCCTTCTTTAACGATTGTGCACCCCACAACCATGCAGTTCTTTGGCACAAAGAAGACAAATTTAACTTGGATTTTGGACTACCGACTCTCTACATGCTCACATGCGTGTGTTAATGGTGTACAAAAGTTATCATTTTTCTTTCAAATACCATTAGCCTTATGTTCCAGCATAGATTTATAAATAAAATACATGCATATATGCATACATACACTTAAATATACTAGAAATAGTTGTGACAACAATTAATAATAATTAAAAGTTCACAAGCACCCACACATCAAAGTAGAGAGGGTATTACAGGTAGACGTATACATTAAAAAAAAAAATAGAGAGAGAGAGAGATAAACAAAGAAGGAGGGGAGAGAGATCACTTAATGACTTATCCCTCGAAGAGGAAAATGATTATCACTGCTTCTGTACAGTAATCCACAAGCATTTGGTGTAGGGCATCAAATGGTCAATGTTTTTATCTTGAGGCCCCTAACAGATGCCGTCTCGTACAGAAAATGTAAGAGACAAGTCCGAACGTCGTTGATTCGTTGAGTTTACTCGTGTATTTCTCCCATCCTTAAATTGTTGTGTCTGTCATCTAGTGGGTCCAGAAAAAAAACAATTTTATCTAATGGCCTAGCTTTCGACCAGTTTCAAGCCTCATATGATAACCTATTAGCTGACTTTGTGTGACGTCGCGCTACCTCGAATCGCTTCATATTACCACCGTTAACTGTGTCGTATGGCAGTTTCGTCACTCACCTTTACTTCTAGATTATTTTCCCCAAATCCTCAGGTACTCTGAGATAGGGGTGTTTTGAGTGTTGGCTCTCGTTTGTCTAGAGGCCAAGTCCTCGGTTCAAACATACATTCAGCCTATCTCAGGAATGAGATTAGGGTTAATATAAACTCTATGGTACCTCTCGGTCAGACATCCTCATTACAAATTTTGCTCTTAGACTGGTAAACAACGTTAACGCAGTCAAATATATAAACAACAGTAGGTCAGACAAGACCTGAATACACCTCTGACTATGACAAATGACTTCACTAAGACAATTTCTTTTAAGAATAAGAAATTTTGTGAACAAGAAACACAATGTAATAATTCACTGTGGCAAAGAAGACGAAATATAGAACAAAGAGAAACTGAACGATAGTTCACATTGTTCTCAAAAGAGTTAGGATTAGAGAACGGGTCTCCCTCGACAGATCATTCCTTTTCAGAGTTAATCAAGGACTGGAAAGTGAAGAGAGTTATTTGGGCGCATTTAGCTGCTATGGTATGCCTCAGCGCTAACAACTTATCTGCGCTGGGTCTTGCAGCTCCTCTGTATTCCGAATGGTAAATCTCTGCGACTCCCCAATTCCCGAAATGACGGTATGAAAATGCTTCTCTCCACGACCAGTGGAAAGACTATCAAGACTTCTCAGAGACTTGCTGGCGTCGACTTCACATATGGCTTGCCGTGGGAGACAATGTCACGTCAATACTGGCTGGAGAACCAGACTAATGTTCGGACATACGTTGGATCTTCAAACACCCCATATAAACGAATTTTTTAAAAAAAAAATGGTTAACGATCAAGTGACCGCAATGACAAGACACAACTGTTCACTTGAACGGACTAAGTAGAAGTGGCGTTGAGAATCCTAGTCCCTACCTACAAGAGTTGGCTAGGATACGGCTCAAGCACGCAGTGAAGCTGTCAAACTATTAAACTTGAACAGGCACAGAAAAGTGTCGTATCATACATATCGACACTATACGCCAAGAAGGATCAATTTAGGAGTGATTTATCTATGTTTTTCACAACTGGACTCCCCGACAACAAACAAACTATATATCCACGGACGGACTATTTGTGATTATAGATTCACCAAGTAATGTGGGGGTGTCCAGAATGTGGGCAAGTCTATTGTGGTAGGGGAGTTAATGCTATTATGCGACAAACTGTCCTTAGTTGATTGCACTGTTGCCACATTTCTTTGACAGAAAATATATAGAAACGGGTCAAAAAGCATCGAGAAATATCTAGATTTGCGCTGGGAACATCTAGAAACACATCCAAATGGAACAGACACAAATTGCAAAGCTATTAATATCGCTCACCCCACATAATTATGTCCTTATCTTCCCTGATGTCTGTCTCACAAGATGCCTAAGATAAACTTAGCTTGGATGATGAAGGTGAAACTTCAGATCCAGAATGACTCTGGTATGCTTTAGTTGTTCCAATTTCTTTTCTCTGAATACCCACATCGTCAGTACACCAAAGCCAGTCGTAAGCATGTGTGGAGTGGACCTGGAGAGAACGGACACAATGAAATACCTGTGCATGACATTTGACAGATGCTTGTCATACAAATGCCACGTAGACAACGTCATACTTAGTGCCATGAAAGGTCTGACAGCACTCAAAGTGCTAGCAGCAGCTGATATTGAACAAAGCTTACTTTTCCTTGCCTTTCAAGGGCTTGTATCAAGCGTCATTTACTATGGTCTTGGCCTGCTCACTGTCAGCAAAATCCAGCTAGAAAGACTGCACCGAGTACAAAATGAGGCCAGGAGACTCATGCTCGGCTGCACAAAAGACACATCCTGCAACACCATGCGTTATGTCCTGGGTTTGCGGACGATGACTAGCAGATACAAAGTCGCACAGGTCAAGGCGTACATGAGGGTTTTGGCAGACGTTAACTGCACAAAGCTTTTCTTAGATGGCAAAGGCTAAGGATTTAATCCAGCAGGTATGTGACCTAGACGTGGTCAGTCACGGAAAAGATACACCAGTAGACATGCATGGCATCTCTAAGGTTGTCATCACACTCGGAAGGTACTGCAGGGATCAAATTCCTGCTGCCGTAGACACAGAAGTAAGGGAACTGATGGATCAGCATTCAGACCCAGAAGGTATCTCATCTTCACCAATGGTTCCGTGAAGCGCTGATTAATGTCAGCATGGGCATACACAGCGCAAAGAAGAGGCAAAACAATGCAGCGGCGCTTACCAGACAACCACGTCAAGCATGACCATGGAAATAGCCTCTGCTTCTAGAGTATTAGCATGAGTATCCGAGAAAACCGCCACACAGAAAAAATTGTATCAGACTACATGAATATGCCTCAGAAAATAACAACAGGCGGTATGCGCTATGAATTGGTGGAAATCATTTGAAAATCGCACTTAACCACCTTCACCTGGATCTACACACCTGATCATGCGGGCGTGAGGGGAAATGAGCGAGTGAACCAACTGGCAAGCAATGCACTAAGGACTGCGGGAAAAAAAGCATAGACTGAGCAGATATCGTCAACTAGGTTAGTGGATAATTAGGAATCCCCGAAACTAAGACGATTACGTTACATGTGAAGCACGTCTATGCCATCTTCAAGGCCGAGATATATGACAATATAACTGTCACATACCTCTCGTGTCGCGTGCCCGATTTAAGGATTTCTCCTTAAGAACCAACAGCACTCTGAAATAATTATGTTGAGGCGTTGGCTCGTATTGGTCTAAGGGAGATTCCGTGGCCAATATACGCCCAACATTTCAGGAGTAGGGCAACTCAAGCTCTAGCACTACAGAATATCTAATATTCCTAGGCACACTTGGCTGGACACCCCCATTACTATAAAAAAGCTAGCTCCCAAGTTATGATAGTATACTATCATAGCCATGTTAACACAGATTACACTGAATAATCACACAAACATAAAACTAGACAGTTAAAATGGTGAAACAGGGACACCCAAGTCAGCCATGAAAATTTCTGAGAAAATGCATGTAATATTTTCAATTTATATATATATATATATATCAGTACAATCAAAATAGTTTCCGGTGAGCGGAGTTCATGACTTAACGTCACTGCAATGATGTTGAAACAGCCAGAGTGGTTCCTGAACCAGTATATATTTCATTATGGTGAACTAAAGGTGAGCATGGACAGAGAGCATGTAGGTCATTCTAGATGTACTTATCCCAACTGGTATGTCTCTGCTCCCCTCAGACCATGGTGACTTGAATCGGCTGACTCAAAAGATTGCTTTTCTTTGGGGTTGATCGGTACCCACTGATCGTCTTACACATGAGGACAAAGGAACTGCATTGGAGCCTAACAAAGCTCCTGATGAAGACTTCCTAGGATTGATGACACAGATGGCCTGCAATACTGTCTTTCAGCCACTGGAACTCACATACAAGCTTCTGAAAAAGGATTCTTTTGGTTGTTGACACAGGTGGCCTGCAAGACTGTCACTCAGCCACTGGAACTCACACACAAACTCCTGCCATGTTGATGTTCTGCCAACAATAAGTGGGGTTTTGGGTAGGATTTGTGATAGGAATGGTATGGGATGGTGATTGCTGGTTATGGGTTGGTGATTGCTGGTTATGGACTGTGATTCGTCTGCCTGACTTCTAAGGAGATTTCATCCTAGAAAAAAACCAGAATTAGTAATCATCTTCAGATGCAAATACAAGCTCAACTTATCTTCTGCTACCCTTCTAGTCACTCAGAGTATACTTTCAAGAACAGGAGACCATGTCCCCTTTTATTTCTCTGTCTGTAAGTAAGTAACCAGATAGAAGATTAGGTACATAGTGGAGATAGATAGATATCACTACACATAGCACATCCTCTCTCCACCTTCCCATTTGTACCCGCAGACACACATTCTATCCTGTTCGTATATAAATATTTTTCATCTCTCCACAAGCCGCAGACTACACTCTCAATGTTGTCGTGCTAAAGTTAACCTTTGACTTAGAGCGCCGAATGCAGGATGACCCATTTTACAAATGTCTGTTAGTCGATACAACTCCTACGTTTGGTTATAGAATAATTACCTTGCTGGGTTCAATATTTTTACAATGGTGTGTGTTATGTGCAGCAAAGTTAGTAAGCCTGTGAAGGGAAAGGTTTGATTTAGGGCCTGGAATGACTGGATATCAAGAACGCCCCAGTTATGTGCGATCACACAGCTGAATCTTCCCTCCATGCAGCAGTGGCCAACATTAAAGAGACATATATCATGGTACTCGTAAACTATAATGAACTTACCCAAGCTTAGGAATCCTTCAAGGATTAAACTGGTACTTTGAAAGCGTCAAAGTTGAGGAGCGAATAACAAAGTCTTCCGACACCTCAGAAGTTTGGCAAAAAAATGCCCGCTCAGATTGAGCTTAGCGTCTCTAGGAAAGAAGTCCCTGTATTCGTGCCCACGGAGTAAAAAGGCTTACAGGAATTTCTTATTTATCCCACAGTTGCAAGTTTGAAAATGTAGACTTCTCAAAACAACTAGAGGGTCTAGAAATGATTATTTTACCAGATAGAGGTAGATATCAATATAAGGGACTATATATCCTCCCGGACGGGTTTTAATTTGAAATGTGACGTGCCCGCTTAGGGAAGTCAGCGTCACGAACAGTCCACCGTGTAGGGTTGGCTGTTCACTCCACGACAATAACCAGCTTCTCATGGGAACAATTAGTAGAAGTACTTCGGAGTGGCTGCTGCATCGGAGGAGTGAGCACGCATGGGAAGTGACTCTTTTTATGCATAACAATTGTCTTTACTTTTCCTCATGCTTGTGATAGAAATAAACACCCGACGTGCGCACGCGCACGCGCGTGTGTGCGTGTGTGTGTGAATGTATAAAAGTGTTTCCTAAGCTGTGCGTATGAGGTTATTTGTCCCAAAACCAAACACACAGTTCTTTTTATAGCAGACTGAATGCTTTCTGCTGCTTGTTATTGTTAACAATCAAAAATTATTGGGTCAAATTAGAGAGAGCCATATATTTCGTCCAAAGTTGCTCTTTGTGAACATCTACAACAAATATTATTACTTATAAATACATGTATATTCAGAGGAGTTGCTGTTTGAACTGTTGAGAATGCAGAACTTTCATGCAGTAGACCCAAGTACTAATTCTCCATAAGAGTGCGAAAAAAAATTTTTTTTTGCTATTTGGCAAACATACAACCATAATCTGCACAGTTTGTGGCGACAGCAATAGCTACGCGACTCCAAGCTCTCAAGCTCAACACCCCTCCCCCCCCCCACACACACACACACACACACACACACACACATACATACACGTTGCCTACACCGTCATAGATGTGGTAAATGAAACCAGTAATTCACAGTTTTTACACATCTATTCTAAGCGACATTGTTCATCAAGACAAACCAAATACAACCAATTACAACAACAAGTCAACTCATATGTATTTTGTATTTGTTCTAGCTTCTTTCCGTACTGAAATTAAATATCTCCTTCTCGATAAATATGGAAGATAATTTTATGTTGCCACGCAACTGCCCACAATCTGCTGTGTCTGGTGACTAAAAATAATGCTCGTGGTTGTTTGTCATCACTTGTTTTGCCGCTGGTTCGTAATTGGAAGAATGGGGTCACTCACAGTATACCTCGCCCCATAGGACAAAATATGGCTGCTGCACTACAATCTTAGCTATAGGCACAGTACACGTTTTTTCCTAGGGAAGAAAGATAATCAGATATAAACAGCGACCATGGTCAGCAATGGGCAATGCAGGAATCAAATGCCAAATATAACATGAAATGTGACTAAAAGCTCAATGGAGGGAATGGAAATGACAGAGACAAACACAACCGAACGTTTCGACCAAAATCTCTATTAACAGAGTAATAAATTACTAGCGCAAACTGTGACGTAAATAAAGTGACTGGGGTAGAGCTGATTGCAATTAAAGGTAATAAGGGTAACTGCAGTCGAGCTGATTGCAAGAAAACATAAACAGGGTTCAATGCAGTCGATCAGTTTGTGTTGTTATTTAGTATTCCGTTGATGAAGACTTTGGTCGAAACACTCAGTTGTGTTTGTATGAATTGTCCTTTTTCTCATTTGAGCTTTCTAGTTACATTACGTGTTGTATTTCGTGTTTTTTGCAGTCAGCTCGACTGCACTCACCCCTGTTTTATGCATGAATCAGCATGTTTGTGACATTGCATATATATAACATAAACAAATGATGAAATTGTCTGGACAAGAGTGCTTAGGTCGGTCAGAAAATGTTATCATCATCACTCTGGTTTCCCCTTTTATGTCACATTGGGCTTACTGTCTATTTCCCTGTTTTCGTTCTGTCCTGTACAATTATTTCTAAACTAGATCCAGATTATGATTGTTTAATCCAGGATGGTATGGTAAACGCTTAGGTAGCAGCTAGAGAGGACAACCCGATCGATGGTTTGACACTACGTATGGAATCCACTTCAGTGCCTTTGACTTTCCTCGGTGAGATTCGTCTTATTGCTCCTCTTGAGTGTCATTGACTCCTCAGCCCATATGTTTCTCATTCCAATGCCTGTTGATGATTCCTTGCTCACTTCTTCTCAGAACGTATCAAATATAGTACACCTTCTTTATCTTATCATTGTTGATATCATTGGCTGTCCAGATATTTATTTCTTCACCTTTCCTGAATTCCTCCAATTTAATCTGCATTGGTTTCCTGAGGCCTTTAATTTTTAATTCACTGACTTTCGCTTTATGTCTGTATTTGTCTTTTAGCTTTCAGTTGAAAATGTTAAAATCAGAGGAAACAAAACATTAAAATTTAAAACGCGTAATTTTGTTCCCATCTATAAAATTTAGAGTTGTATATTTTATAAACTGCATTTGACTTGCCAATGCGTGCTATAACTTCTTCCTGTGTGTTTCTTTGACTATCACAATAACTTCCTGGATGTGAAAACTCCTCTGTTACTTCATTCCTGATTGTCTCCAGTCTGACATCTGAATGATCCGTTGTTGATATCTTCGATATTTGCGTCTGTTCATAATTTATAGTTTATTCGTAGTCCCACCCTTTGTGTCGTGCTTTCTAAATTATGTGTTTATCATTGCATATCATTAAAGGTCTTGCTTAGCTAAACAGTATCCTCGACAAAATCAAGATTCTCCAGTTGTTTGATTTTTACCCAGTTCATGTCAGTATTTCCTAGACAATCATTTATTATCATACAGGCACTAGCTATACCGGAAGCGGTTGTGGTGTCGTGGCTACTTGCGGTGGGCAAGGTACAAATCCGAACAGAGACACATTTAAAAAAATAGCCTTGGCTCCCAGGTCGACCCAGCCTTAAACGAATAACAGGTAAAATCCTGGGAAGTAAATGTGGCCTGCGTGAGGCTCACCACTTCTCCTAACAAGTGCCGATTGATCTTGAAAACATAGGCCCTTCCCTATAAATCCAATACGTGTGCAATAGACCCTAACTATAACCATGATCTTTCTTTGTTGGTGTGGGTCAATATAACCTTGATATTGTTTACTCTAGTGGGTCAATGTAACCTTGATATTGTTTACTCTAGTGGGTCAATGTAACCTTGATATTGTTTGCTCTAGTGGGTCAATGTAACCTTGATATTGTTTACTCTAGTGTGTCAATGTAACCTTGATATTGTTTACTCTAGTGGGTCAATGTAACCTTGATATTGTTTACTCTAGTGGGTCAATGTAACCTTGGTTTTTTTTATTCTAAAGTGTAAATATATCATTGATTTTTTTTAGGGAGGGGGAGGAGGAGGTCAGTCTACAAAGCAAATAGAAAAAACGATATTTGACAATTCGATATATTGTTTAGAAAAAAACGCTGGATAAACATGTGGGTGAATTTATGTATGTATATTGGCAGGAAGTACATACTGTAAATGGCTAGGTGAATCGCCAGATAATCAGATTTATAAATATTTCCTGGCGAGCGTTCGTTCAAACGCGTTTAGAAACGCACAGTTACATACGAATACAAACCATAAGGACGAAAGACAGAGAAGCATAAATAAACTAAGTTACCAACTCACTCTGGCATAATAAAAAATCAGCTGTACACGCGTGTCGTAATTGTAATCGTTTCACAGAGCATGTAAAGAGCATGTAGAGAAAAGAGAAGACCGGTATGCTCCGTGAAGAGCGGCAAGCATTGCTTCAGAGGTCCTAAGTAGTTACTGTCCCTTGGATTTTTTTACTGCTGGTATATTAGGAAATCAACAGACATATAGTCTGGCTGGTTATACACAGCTTGGGGGTGTGAACTGTTGCATGACAGGCTAGATGTTGTAAGGGCCCTTTGGGGGGGGGGGCAGGTGAACAGTGCGGAGGAACAACTGGATCATCACGGCGTGAGTAGAATGGTAATGCCAGGACTGACCAGGGGATCTGGCTGACGATCAACACTCAAGGGAAAGTTGAGACGGATACACAATCAGACTGTAACTGGTACCATCGTATGTGTAACTCCGCGCTTGCTACAGAAGATGGGGAAGGAGTGTTTATAGGAATATGCCGAATGCAGTAATGTCGATTCTTAGTTAAGATTTATGCATGAAAACTCAATTCATGCATAACGCACCAGTATACTAAAGCACATAAACACTAGCACAACGATTTGTTTGCGACTTTGATACTTACAAAACCACTGTCACGAAGAGCGGGGATAACTGCAAGCTTTAGTAAAAACCGGTCAGAACCTGGTAAAGACTAGGGGAAAAAAAAATAAAAAGCATAGTGTATGAGCTTCATATGCAGTAGAAAGGAACTCCTGTTTACAGATAGTGTTTAGTATATGGCAGTTTTGTTATGTGCGTGACAATGTGATTACTGGAAAAGGTCAGACTGCGCTCACATTTCGGGCATCCTAGGCAGAGATTAGTTTGCTAGAAGAAGTGGGCATCAATGATGATCTAGCATGTGATGTAAAGGTAGAAGACTGAACATTGCATGGTTCATGCATTCTAGAGTATAAAGGCAATCCTCAGGATTATGATAAGAAAACAGGTTTTTTGACACTCACGACAGGAAAGCTCGATCCTGGCGATAGGGTATGTGTGTGTGTGTGCGTGTGGTCGAGTGCTAGTGGATATAGCTTGCCTACCACATTACAACTGTCTCAAACTGTCACTACTGTCTGTTTTACCACTTTTGTTGGTGGTGTAGACGGACTGAGCAAGGGGTGGGGCGCGCTTGAGTCGGCTTCAGCCTGTCTAGTGTTGTCGCCAAGGACCGTGCAGGTTAGGTTGTTTTGACTCAAACAAGAGGCATCGACTCGAATCGGGCGTTCGCGAGCAAGTGTTTACGTATCTGTCCAAATACTGTTATTCCAGTTATCAACCTGTTGTGTGCCATGTTTGTGCCACGATAGGTTGGCAGTCTGTACCTCGATTAAGATCTGTCAGGTAATATGGATAGAATAAAGGATAAAGTCTCTCGTTAGTTATCATCTAATTGTTTCCACTGGGCGTTCCCATTTCATCGGGTAATGCGTTTCCCTTTTCAGTGTGAATCTGGTGATTTTGTGTCGACTTTGCCTTATGTCCATATGGACATATATATATATATATATATATATATATATATATATATATAATGTTTGTCTGTTTGTTACATATAGATTCGGATACCACTGAACAGATTTAGCTGAAATTTTCAGGATATGTTTATTTTGATTTCGAGATGCTACCTGTCATAGTTTGAAATAGGTGGAGAAATTTGTTAGAAAATTTTTCGAAACTATTTTTTTTTTTTCAGTGTCATTTCATTAGGGTCACGTTCGTACACGCGCATGCTCAGTAGTCGGGACGCGCCACTCGAAATTTCACACACGCTGTCGAGATACATATTGATTTTCTGCAAAACGTTGATGTGAAGTTTCATTAATACTTTAAGTTATCTCTCTGTGAGAAAACAATTACCTGTGGTTTTGAGTTGTGTTAGAATCGGGACACAGTAGTCGGGACACACCCCTCACCTCAAAAAGTTTTGTTAATTTTCTGTTACACTTTACAGAGGACCGGAAGGCTTTTAATTTTTTTTTTTTTACCTGGGTGTAAAGTAAAATTCCTCACCTGCACTGTTGCCGCCCTAAAGACTAAAGAAAGACTGCAGGTATGCGGGTAAACCAGTTGATCACTAAATTTGATTATTTCGCATATCAAGATTTAATTTTAAAGTTTCCAAATGTATCGTTAATTTCGTAATTATGGTGTTAATTCATTGTTTTCTTTGCTTTTAAAATTTTTTTCAACTACTTTGATTAGGGAAAGTGTAGTCAGTGAATTGGGAGGGGAGGGGGGGGGGGGGGGTAAACTGTAAACTGAGACAGCTTTAAGTCACCGCCCTGCCTACCCACAGCAGCAGTAGTAGTTGTGGTTGGCCGGTTACACCGTAGGGCTGTCATGCGGGAGATCCGGTAGAAAAGTGACTGAGTTTTTCTGTCGGCCCGGGGGAGGGGGAGTTGGCAACATTAAACATTCTAGCGTGACTAGTCTGTGGCGGTGCTTAATCCTCTGGCTCACGACCCCGTCTACTCCGATGGTAAAACAGATAGTAGTGACATTAGTTTAGTTACTGTAGTGGTAGTGGTGGTAGTACTGGTACATAAAGGATGGTGTAGTAAATATTACACTGGCAGCCTTAACTTCTCATTACAATTGCTGCTCCCCATATCGTAGTAGTCGGTGGATCGGGGTGGTGATGGTGGTGGTGGTGATGGTGGGGGTGGTGATGGTGGGGGTGGTGATGGTGGGGGTGGTGATGGTGGGGGTGGTGATGGTGACTCTGGGGGTGGTGATGGTGGGGGTGGTGATGGTGGGGGTGGTGATGGTGGGGGTGGTGATGGTGGGGGTGGTGATGGTGGGGGTGGTGATGACAGAAATTGTTAACTTAGAGAGCTTAGCTACTCCGATGGTAAAACAGACAGTAGTGACATTAGTTTAGTTATTGTGGTGGTGGTGGTGGTGGTGGTGGTGGTGGTGGTGGTGGTGGTGGTGGTGGTAGTAGTAGTAGTAGATGTAGTAGTAGTTGTTGTAGTAGTAGTAGTCGTACAAGTAATAGTAGTAGTAGAATTAGCAGTAATAGTAGTAGTAGTAGTAGTAGTAGTAGTAGTAGTAGTAGTAGTAGTAGTAGTAGTAGTAGTAGTAGCAGTAGTAGTAGTAGTAGTAGTAGTAGATGTAGTAGTCGTATAAGTAATAGTAGTAGTAGTAGAATTAGCACTAATAGTAGTAGTAGTAGTAGTAGTAGTAGTAGTAGTAGTAGTAGTAGTAGTAGTAGTAGTAGTAGTAGTAGTAGTAGTAGTAGTAGTAGTAGTAGTAGTAGTAGATGTAGTAGTCGTATAAGTAATAGTAGTAGTAGTAGAATTAGCAGTAATAGTAGTAGTAGTAGTAGTAGTAGTAGTAGTAGTAGTAGTAGTAGTAGTAGTAGTAGTAGTAGTAGTAGTAGTAGTAGTAGTAGTAGTAGTAGTAGTAGTAGTAGTAGTGTTAGTAGTAGCCGTACTGGTACTTAAAGGATCATCATCATTATTATCACACACCACTTCTGCCGTTAGCGTCGGGGGAGGAATAATTTGCGATCCATTGTACGTTGGCTGCCACTGGCTATTGTCATGCCGTGAAGGCGTAGAGTGTCTTTAATGTTGTCGATCCATTTTTTCGCGGCCGCCCTCTTGCTATTGTAGCTGATCTTCTGAGATGTAGTGCTTGTGGTGGTATTTGATCTTGCTGCATTCTAAATGGATGGCCAAAGCACTTGATCTGCTGTTTCTCTATGAATCTAGTGCAAGGTGTCGTTCTCACAATTTGCCTGACAGTTTCATTATTCACTCGATCTCGGATGGTTAGGTTGGCTGCTTTTCTCAGGCACCTCATCTCGCAAGTAGGTGATTTTGCGTATATGGGCTTTAGATAGTGTCCATGTCTGACACTGGTAGCTTAATGTTGGAATGAATATGCTGTTAATAATCTGTCTCCTTGCACTCATAGTTATGCTTGGATGTCTTTATAATGGTGACAATTGGTATATAAGTGCACTTGCTTTCTGGCATCTGGTTTCTATTTCTCTGTCAGTTCTACCATCTTTTGTGATCATACTTCCTAGATATTTAAACTCCCTAACTTGATTCAGAGCAGAACCATTCAGCTGTATGTGTAGTGAGGCAGGGGCTCTACTAACTTGCTTTGTTTCGGTTTTGTTTACATTGATCCTAATGTTGTATTTACCGCATGCTTAGTTTAACCTAGTAATGTGGTTTTGCAGTCTATCTTCTTTAGGGTAGAACAAGCACTGGTAGTCAGCAAATAGTAGTTCGTTTAATGTGGGTGAATCGATAACTTTTCCTGATGTGTGTACTTCATCATGATTATAAAGGTCTATGTTGTCTGCATCAGAATAATGTCTCTGTGCATCCTCTGCCTTTTCTGAAACCGAATTGTGATGCACTCAACTGTTGTTCAGCTGTGGGCCCAACTCTCTGTTCTAGTAATTTAGCATACATTTTTCCTACGTGACTCAGTAGTGATATACCTCTGTATGCTTCACATTCTCTCCCCTACCTTTCTTTTTCCATAACGGTACTATTAGTGCCTGTTGCCACTCAGCTGTTCTAGAGTCGGCAAACCAGAATGTCTCTATATCTGCGGAGGCAATGATTGCGACTTTAACCATATTAGACACATGTGATTTCCATTTCTTTATTTTCCATTTAGCCAATATAAGCAACAGCAACGCGTGACCGGGTACAGAAAATACAAACATTTTAAGCATGTGAAAACCAAATAACCATTTTGTTTAAGTCCTAATAATACAATTTAAAAGACCACAAATATAATGACACAATTATTGTTGCGTGTTCTAGAGTCGACAAACCAGATTATCTCTATATCTAAGCAGGCAATGATTGCGAAATTAACCATATTAGAACGTGCAATTTCTATTTTTGGCTTTTCAAAAAACCTTGGATGAGTTAGAGAGTAGTCAGTGCATTTGAGGGGAGAGGAAGGGGCGGCATAGAAGACTATCTCTATATCAGCGCAGAAAATGATTGCGACATTAGCAATGTTAGACACGTGTGATTTCTATTTTCGTTCCTTCCATTTAGCCAAACTAAGCCTCAGCAACGCGTGGCCGGGTACAACTAGTGTGTATATTTATCTGTGTGTATATCTGTGGCGCCTGTGTGAGTGTGCTCCTGTGTGTGTGTATATATATATATATATATATATATATATATATATATATATATATATATACACACACACACATATATGTATATTGTGCGCATGTGTCTGTGTGTGTGTACGTGTGTATGTGTGTGTGTGCGAACCCTTTCGCTGCTTAGGATGTATTTCGCCGTTAGCCCGTACACTCCTACCCGAGTGTTTGTAAGGAATCTGGTTTTCTGATTCTCACTACTATGGGCGTAAAAACATGTTTTCGACTTCCTTACAGATGTTGGCGGCGGAGTACGTGACAGCAAAATGGTTAACTATTGATAACAGGGGTGATTCTTCTTTGTCTTTGGCTTTCTCGAATTCCTTCCTTTAATGTTCATTAACTTCATCAGCCATTTTTTCAAATGGCATTACAGTTTTTTTTTTTTTTTTTTTTTTTTAATGTCCTTAGTTGGACAAATTCATTCTATTGTCTCTTACATTGTATTTTGTTATTCTTCCGTGTAATATTCTATGTATATTGTAGCTGGCATGTATACAACATGTTAAATCCACTTAACTTGTGGGTTTTTTTTAACGCATGACGAAAACTTACAAGACAGATAAAATTACTAATGAAGATCTCTTGAAAGAAGACAACTGATTGCTTATATCAGAATGAGACATTCTGTATTTTTTGGTAATGTTACGAGAAAGACTAGAGTCGAGTCCATCGTAACGGTGGGAATGTTGCAGGAAAAAAAAGGGGGGGGGCCAAAAAGAGACTAAGAGATGCATGACGATTTTAGATTGTAACATTGAAAATCATCTGTGTAGCCACTGACTGAAAGTACCAGAGACAATGTGTTGTGGATAGACGTGACTAACAAAGCCACAGAGCATAGGCTATGGGAAGAAAACATACAGCATTTTGACATATATTGTAATATTAAAATGCATGCACAGTAGAACAATGTAAGCTCACGCACATACGTGCACATACGAGATTTACACACAATATCTAACAACTTACCGGTTCACGAAATTCGGATATAAATCTTTCTAAGATATAGGGTACTGGTTTTCCATACTTTTCATTAATAAATTTGAGGGCTGCGTTGTTAATTGGGAACCCTGCTTCAACTAGACTGCAGACCACAATAAGCGACACTAGAGTAAAACGAATCTGAGCCTGCAACGCAAATAGTCCGTACAATTACTAAAGCAGGACACTTAAGACGACTAACAAACCTTTTACGAGATAAAAAATCATTCTTTTTTTACCTTCTGCATCACCCCCTCGTTATAGTTGTAGTTTACAGCTAGCCTTCGATGTCTGCGTCTTTCTGCTTGACACCCTTTTATGGGTATTCATCAGACTTCTAAATTGGGTATTGGGTTTATCTCTCCCCGCTCTCCTATCTCAGAGAGAGATCTGGATTCCACACAGAGTATCATCATTATCATATGCCCTGCCAGGGGATGTAGGCGCCTATGTTACTCCAGTGATTCTGAGTCTTTTATTGTAAGCTCTGTTCAATGCGGCTAAATTTGAACATCAGTCAAGTCTTACTTCTTCTTCTTCGATCTTTCTGTCAGAAAACCTATATCTGGAGGCCGGTAGCCTTTATGAAAGCTATCGTGCAGTCCATATCCTCTCATGCTCCATACAGCTTTGTCTTCATTGTGGTTGAAACAGGCGAGATTGCGTCTCTGTTGTCAGCATACAGTTGACAGTGTTGGAGCACATGCTCCGAATTTTCGGGTGCCACGCTGCAGGGACACGTCTCCGTGTTTCCTACACCGACAAATGTGTACATATGTTGACGAAATCTGTTGTGCCCAGTCCTTAGTCTGAATATAATACATGATCCGTCTCTAGAGAAGCGATGAAGCGAGTCTTAGGGAGAAAATATGGTGTTGGTATCCAGCCACCTTTCTTAGATACTAGATTGTATTAATGTTTTCGTCTCTTGATGGGTGAAGTCGGTATTTTGTTGTACCCTGTAACTCCCGCTTCTGGCCAGTCGCTGACTGGTTGTACCATGTCACTACTGCTTTAGGCCAGTCGCTGATTGGTTGTACCATGTCACTCCCGCTTCTGGCCAGTCGCTGATTGGTTGTACCATGTCACTACTGCTTTAGGCCAGTCGCTGTTTGGTTGTACCATGTCACTACTGCTTCTGGCCAGTCGCTGATTGGTTGTACCATGTCACTACTGCTTTTGGCCAGTCGCTGATTGGTTGTACCATGTCACTACTGCTTCTGGCCAGTCGCTGATTGGTTGTACCATGTCACTACTGCTTTAGGCCAACCTGTCCGCTATTTCATTGCCTTCCAAGCTACAGTGACCTGAAATCTACTGCAGTACAAATGTTTCTACTGAAGAGTCTAAGTGAATCAGCTGTTGCGTCAAGTCTACAGACTGGGTGTCTTTTGGTTTAACAATTGCTTTTAGAACTGACATAGTATCAGTCAGAAAGACCACTCTGCTATATTTGCTGTGCTGTTGTCTATTAGGAAAATAACATGCCGCTAGAAGTGCTTCTGCTTCTGCCATCTAATTTGAGGAATATGAACCTGTTGGTACAGCCTGGTTGATTTTTAAACCATTTGGGCATTTAGGTATATTCTTCCTCCTCCGTCTCTTACTGTTCTCTTGGCTGAACCATCTGTGTACATTCGAATCCAACTCTGGTGTGGATAAAGTCTGTTCATCTCTCCTTTTGTTGATTTCCTATCAGTGCTGCTAACTAATGATTTGAAGACGGTCCCTGTTACAGTAGTTCTGATTGTTGGCAGGCTATCCTTAAGCCAAGGGGAGGAAGGGGGGGGGGGGGCTGTCGTTGTAAGGTTTCAGTGAAACATTTGGTATTATGGAGGGAGTTTAAGGACAGCGAGCTTGACATTTGCGTTCTTAATAAAACTGGTTCTCTTTAGTCTAGCCTTCTGGGTTTTCTGCAGTTGACTGTCCATGGGTTGTTTCTTGAAGTGGTGGTATTTGGAGAGCTTGGTGAGAAGCTTTGTGTCTCTCCTATCTTCCAGATCACCGAGACCAGTAATTGTTTCCATGTCCGATATGGTGGTGGATAGCATTGCCCCTGTCATAATACGGAGAGCATAGTTTTGGATTTTTTAGACTTTCAGAAAATCTGATTTATCTGCTGTGGGTTAGTCAGCTATTCCATATTCTAGTGTTGGCCTCACATAGCCATTATAGGTCCTCTTCTCTTGAGGACACAGGCACCTTCAAACAGTGGCGCTGGAACTCGTGACTGAGACACCTTTAGCTCCCCTCGCTCAATTCATAGAGAATCTGCGCTTGTGTTACACATGTATAAGCTCGAGAAATACAGTGACATCGCTGCTGATCTGAAGAGAGACGAAGCGTACACAGTTAGAATCTTTGCCGCTGAGGTAGCCTCAAGAGGTCTCATCTCCACTTCCATGTACAATGTGTTAAAGCAGCTGGGCTTGCAAGGAAACGAGCGCAAACGATCACTAAAACAACTGGGCGAAGCTGCTGAGAGGGCTTTGAGCTGGCTCTGGACACAACAGAACGTCGTGAGGGACGGGCCTAGGTAGGCTGGTTGGGGTGTCTAGTCGAAAAGAAAGTCTTATTCCTTAAGTCCGTCGTGTCCGAAATGTCTCCCAGTGTCCCTCCGTCAATTGGCAACAAAATCTAACGTGTGTCTGATGAACCAACTGTAAGCTTGCTACTTGGTCGTTAAGGTATGCCGACTGATCTATTAGGCTATCGCCTCTGCTATAAATATATCGAATTTCTAATCTCACAGTACCTTTTGCATAGTCACCATTTTCGTCTAGTCCCTGTCAGAGAACATCCGGTAAAACGTGCAGAAGGAACAGATCAAGGCCTGGATTCATGAACTCGGGTGGGCCCACCCTCTGAAATTGTCTAGGAGATCGTGGGCCAAAAAAATTGTGGACAAGGAATAACCTCTACTGATGATTTGAAGACTCCTGCTGTACAGGCTCCCCTGTGAATTCTTCTTAAAATTATGTAATAAAATAATTATTATTAAAAAAGGTTTAAACTATTAGGTACCCACCCCATCTTGATAATTATAAAGGGGGAGAAAGGGGAGGGCTGAGTACTTTGGTGGATCTTAACTGATTATTAGCCCTGAGCACCCACAGTCCCCATTGTGTTCTGTTAAGCGGCGCCTCTGGATAGAATGACATATTCTCCCTTCCATACTTGAGGAAAGTACACATACACACCCCTGTGGAGGTCCAGCCGGTCAAGTTGTAGATTCTAAATAAATACAACTTACAGAGGCGGTCAACTTTTGGAGGTAGCTTTGAATTTTAGATTACCTGGTGACCATCCGATCAATGAAAATGAGGCCAGCCCTTCGAGATGGTCAACAGTGGGAGCTGGCCAGCTTTATAGGTTCTATTGTACACGCACACATACACGCGCGCGCGCCCACACGCGCCCATGCACACACACTCTCACACGCGCACAAAATAACGCAGTCACACACACACACGCAGTCACACACACACACACAAACACACACACACACACACACACACACAAACACACACAGACGTGCGCGTACACAAGTACACTTACGGAGAGCCAGCCTAACAGAGGCCCATTGAATGTACTTGATAGGAGTTAACACAAATTTATGGTCGAGCGTGATCGCTTTGGCTTCTTGATACGACACACTGTGATGGTGATTATGATAATAGTAATAATGATTACGACGACTTTGAGACGCAGCAAAACGAACAGTGCAGTATAGCTTCTAATACGTTTACAGATGACAAGCTGTCGCCTGTCTTTGCTGAAACTTTACGCTAGTTACAAAGTTCGCTACTGTGTAAGTAAGAGTGGTTTGCTTGCCTGTGTTTGCCATGAGTGAGTATTTTCCCCTGTATATGTGAAGGTATGCATTCATTCATCCATGCAATAGAATTTCTAATTTACATTTATACAATGAATTTTAACATATTAAAATCTTCTTCTCCTTCTTCTCCGCGTTCACCGGCTGTAAATTTTGTCGGAAAGTTCTGGTTGTTCGACCACTTCTGGACTGCAGTCCTGTTTCAGAACCTGAGTGTTGTGTGTGCATCCATTAGCCATATCTGACTCATTTGTGTGCAGACTGTTGGTCTCTTGCCTTTCATGCAGATGCACTTCTACTTCGAAGGAAGCTCCCATTTAGACGACTTTTACGACATGCTTTTGGGTAGGCAGTGAGTCTATTCTCGTTTTCTCTATGTTAGGGCCCCAGAACCAGGCGAGGAGTAATAACATACCATGCGTAATACATAAAATGCAGCTGTCGTCAGAAAGATAAGTGCTTGGAAGAGCCGAATCTAAGAGCCCAATTTGTAACCTTTTGAAATAAAGTTCGTTCCTTTAGCAACCTGCCGTTGTGTAGTCTAGACGTTTACCTGCAGACCCGAAAGTCGGAGGTCACATCCGGATGGAGGCTAATTTTATTTTTCTCAAAAAAAAAAATGACCTTGCCTCCCATGTCGGTCCACCCTTAAATGGGTAGAAGGTGAAGTCCTGGGAAATAAAGGTGGCCAACGTAATTTTAACTAAATACCCGTCGAGGTCTATAAAAAAGAGTCTAGCCTCATATGCCCGATGACCCATTGGCGAGTAGAGGGACCTTGTTTATTCTGTTAATTTACTTCTTATTACTTATATATCCTTCCCATTAGATTACCGAATATTCCGACCAGTCCACCCTCCCCCCCCCCCCTCTCTGGGTTGGGGGAAGCAGAGCGGTCTGGAGGCATGGTGCCCGCCTCGAGGGTTGGAGGTCCCATGTTCAGGCCCTGGCGAAGGAAGGAATTTTTTCACGTGGACTTCTGGTTTCTGGGTAGTAAGATCAGACGCCCCTGTGTAATATTGCGCAGGATTGAAAAGTCCATTGGCAGTTGGAAATCGAAAAGAGTAGCCTAACGACGCTGTCTGGGCAAAATGTGGAGTTAAAATCTACCCAAAAGTATTTCATGATCCTCGCCGGTGCTACGGAGTTCGTGCACTGTGCTAAGATTCTATATACCATTGTGCTATGATGTTGATAATTTTTATAAACCAAACTAAACACCCCCCTGTCCACTTTCCACCAACATGTGTCGGTTAGATGTATTTGCCCTTAGATAGCAATTATATGTTCAATAGTTCGCTGTTGCCAAATGAACAGATCAGGATCAACACAAAGCGATCTGCTGCAACATTTCTTGCGTCTGAATTGAAGACAGTATTTCGGAGTTGTGACACTACGTTTATAAGTCCTAATCCTCAGACTAGCGAAGCTTACCTTCATTTTAGTCTGCTTCTTAAATCTGCTTCTAAAAGCAAACACCACAGACAGCAAGCATGAGATCAAACATGTTGTAGACATGTGTGTTTATATCTACCAGCGGACAGTGTTTATAATTTATCGTTAACAAGCCCTAATTCCATAAATGGGTAAAGCCAGGATGTAAACTGGAGGCTGTAATTAAATTAAGCTGCTTTAATTGTTTAATTGTTCCATAGTTTGGTTAAACAGAAATCCATAAACTAAGGGACATTAAATTTGGTTTATGGTTATCGGCATCACGGATGACAGTTTTATTTTGATTGTAATAGCACCATCCTACGTTGAAAACAAAAATGCATCTTATCATTTGAAAAAAACAAAACTAAAGGCAATATACCGATCATTGCTTCTTCTTCTGCCTTTCTAACCCCCAATGGAGCATGGGACCTCAAACAACTTGCGCTAAGTCGTTCTATGCTTTGCTATCGCATGAAGCTCTCTCCATGTTTTCCTCATCTTTTTAGCATCACTCTTTACTCTCTAGCTCCGTTCTTCATGTCTTTTTAGGTCAATCTTTTTTATGTGCCTTTGTGGGTTCCAGTGCGAAGACATTCTAGTTATATTGTTCTCAGATTTTCTCAACGTCTGTCTCATCCAGTGCCAGCGTCTTTTCTCCACCTTATTTTACTCTGGATATTGTTTAATTTTTTTCCCCAAAGCTCTACATTAGTGTGTCTATCATATTTTTCAATTCCCTCTATTCTGCGCAGGCATCATTGAATAAATATTTGTAGTTTATTAGTAATTGCCTTAGTTGTTCTTCATGGTTTCCTTGCATACAGCAGTACTGATTTGACATTAGAATTATAATGTGCTTTTTTTTAAATTAGTTTTTACTTATTTTGAATTCAACACATTTCTTTGTGCTATTATAGTTTCTCTTGCCTGTTGCATTCGTATTTTAATATCTCAATCAGTTACTAATGTTTTATCATATATTTTTCGTCACTGGTGTAATAACAATAAATGAAACGTCGGGATTTCCTAACAAGTTTTCTTTCACTGTCATGTCATTACCTAGTTCGTTCTTTGCTAAATAAACAACTGCACACTATTATAGTTTCTCAGGAATAGCACTAATGTGGACACACCCCTTTCTAGTTGTAGTGAGCGTTTGCCGGTCGGCTCAACGATCTAAAGTTCGAATTCCCGTAGTGACTTTTGCAGGAGCTCAAAGGTCGACTAAGCTCAAAATGGGTTTCAGGCTCAAAGGTCGACTAAGCTTAAAATGGGTGTCAGGAAATGTCATGCGAAGTAAAGCCGACATGGTTGATAACCTCAACGCATATCAACTGTAGGGCGTCTCACAACTTATGCCGTCACACTTTAAATAAATATATCCAAAACTCCTATACCAATCAACAAGAATGTTTCAATATTTTTTTTTTTTACGGGGAATTTCTTCATCCCTTGTTCGATTTAAAATTTCTGTACTCCTGTAAAATAGAATATACAGTAATTTAGACACCATATATCTATAAGCGTATGTTCTATTCTCGAACTTATTACTGGATCTTGAGAAAATTTGGCGCATTTCTGGGGTACTGAAAAGACGTCTGAGCATAAAAATGGCACATATGGTCACTCTTATGTTGGCTTGATCTGAAAGCCATTTTATTTTTAAGTAGTGTTCTGTTTTTCTTTGTCATCTTATTGACACAATAGTGTACCCTAGTTTTGTGGGTTT
Organism: Candidula unifasciata; assembly: GCA_905116865.2. Taxonomy (NCBI): domain Eukaryota; kingdom Metazoa; phylum Mollusca; class Gastropoda; order Stylommatophora; family Geomitridae; genus Candidula; species Candidula unifasciata. Next base: position 270,068 of record CAJHNH020001791.1, on the reverse strand, counting down.
CAGTATTTGTCTTGCGATTCGTGTGTGTCTTAAATACTGCATACATTAATCTGTTTGGGTGTGTGTGTGTGTGTGTTTAAAAATTAGTGTTAGTTACACCATTTATCCATATCTTTCTTGGTCTGCTCCCTGCCTTCCTTCCAGATGTTCTGCTGGAAAAGATCTGGCTGCATTTTCACAAAGATGGCTTTTCATTCTTTGTACGTCAATACAATTCAGACACGGTCTTATTCCAATTTTCTCTTTAATGCTGATATTCGCAATCCTGTTCCTTCTTGCGTTACTAGTGACATTACGGTTCTAAGCCTCGTTAAGGTTGTACATACTTTTTTTTTTTGTCAGCAGCACAAAGATCACAACCTGCACAGTCCATGGCGACAGCACTGGCAGTGTAACCCTAAATAATCAGACTCAAAGACCCCACTCCAAAGTGAAACAGCTATAGCTGTTTCCTTGCAGAATTAGAAACTTCTACGTCACATGAATGTGAGTTATGCGGTCGATATGAGTACAGTCCATCGCCGGGTTCAGAAAATCAAAGAAACATGAAGTGGATCACATCACCGGAAGATGCTGTTGTAATATACAGGTGGTTCTGTGATTCGTTAGAAGACAATATGTTAATATAACTTTTGATATATTCATTCCTCTGAGTCACTTACTTGGGAAACTGGTACACATAAGTTTCTTTAGAGTCTGTATACACATATGGATAACTCTTCCCTTTGTGGCTATCAATGATGTCAATACCTGTCACAAATATGCCACCATTTACTGACACCTCCTGATCATAATGGTGATGACTAAAACATTATGTGGGTGGACAATCAACATCCCCGAGACCCACTAACCCAACTACACTCTCGTGCCTAGTTAGACGCCACCGAATGCACTTCCCAGCGAAAACTTATATCAATGGTCGTCATAGATATCAAAGACTCTTACCAAGTAATCTATGGTTAGTTTGGAAGCCTCCCGTCTTCCTGACATACCGTCGTGAATGTGTCTCTATTTCAAGCAATCCCTGCTGCGGACACTAGTCACACCTTCTGACCCACAGTGCAGTATAAATAGTAAACCCAAATGTGGCTTGTGAGACACATTCACAACCAACAGGGATGAGGTCAAACCGCTAGTGTATTTACCCTGATGTACAACATTCAGTGTAATCTGTGGTTACTCTCAGTGAATATTCAGAATACTAATAAAAATTAAAATCATCTGTTTTATAAATACCAAATAATCTACTTCATGTTATTACTTTACTTCATTTTAAGCTTTTCTTCTTTACTTTAAAAAAAAATTTTTTTTTTAAATAAGATCAATGTTCCAAAAATAAATTCAAAGTTCTGGAAAAAATAAAGTAAAAGTCTAAATTTAAATTTAAGTTAGATACCGTCTAAAACCTATAGTCCACAGTTAGTCATGTTTATATTCCAATTACAGTTACAGTTACATTTACAATATGTTTACATCTCTTTAATCACTTAGTCACATAGTTCACGCAGCAAGTTGGCAGTTGCGCTGTCATCCACCAAAACTCAAATGTGGTTGACTTCACAACAAACAACACGTTGCATTTAACATTTACCTATTGTTTAGTTTTTATAAAGAAAGAAACAAAATTAACTTTAACTTTAACATGAAAAACCTAAAAGAAAAGAAAGAAAAATTTGTTATCTTTTATGTCTTAACTTATGAGAACAAAATCGAAGGGAAAAAAAAAGTTTCACCATCCTAAGTGAAAAATGTTACAAATCCAAAATAAAGTATACATATACATTATAATTATAAACCAAAACATTTCAATGCCAAATGAAGTGTAAATATGAAATGCATAATATGTATATATATAATACACCAAATAAGACGTACACATATACATATACATTGCACAGAACATATGAACTAACAAATACAGTACATAACCAATATAATATACAACCTATATATTAGACAACAAATATCACACGTAACATATATATTAATGCACATTATAAATGCTATATGCGTTACCCAACAAATATTACATAGTGTATGCAATATAGAATACCCACATATAGTAATGCCATGTCACATAACCTTGCACACGATTTTACTTCACTTTCATACCTCTCACACACTTTGAAGAACCTTGATCCATGATTTGCATGACGTCCAGATCTCTTGAAGAAAAAGCTGTTCATCCAGAAGTATGTTCACACAGTTTATACTTTGGTATTTTCGGAAGTGCAATACCAAATATTTCCATGTTCAGGTTGGTCTTGGAGTCAATCGCAGTCAAAATATGGAATTTCTTCAAGTTCTGTTTACTTAAGGTAAATGTTTCTTGGGAGAGGTACGTGTTGTAGAAAAATGTCAAGTATACTGAGAACTGTTAATTTCGAACTGTCAATTTCTGCTGCACTGCACATCAGTATTAATATGAATTTGGCCATTTGAAAATATCAACTGTATTATCAGAATATTATTTCAGAGTTTTATTTATTGAAATTTTAGATGTACCGCTGTACCACTGAGTATGGTACCAAGTAAGTTATCAATATAGTCGACATTCTGGACCGAAAAATTGAAATGCACATTAATCGAATGTTTTAAATTGGCACTTTCAGTTGTATCCTTAGTAATGTGGAAACCAAATCAATGATACCTTGAATCTGCACACTGGAACTAACATGTTACCATGTTGATGCGATGTTTCAAAAGCTTTTGCCAGTTCTGCAAAACTTGTCTTGTGCAGATATTTATATAATGAAAGCTTCAATGCTGTAATTTACAAGCACTAGACAAATGTTATTTCTTGAATGATCGTTTTATTAGGACTTTCAGAAGCAACAAAATGTCATTTCTTGACTTGAATGTAGATGCATAGTCAAATATGAAGAATACCAATTAATTATTGTTTAATAGTGCCAAGCACAGCTGTAAATGAAATCTGTGATGGAGCTGTCCAGTTAAGTATATTGGCACTCTTGACTGTAAAATTTAAGTCTTTGCAATTGTAGAAATTCACTGCTTTAATAGTTGATAACTGTAGGAGTCAGTCTTTCATTACTGTAGGATTTCATCTCTTCACACCGTTATGTGTAGAATTTAGTTTATATGTAACATTGTAGAGTTCAGATTATGGACATAGTTGTCTGAATAACTCAGTCTGTAGATACTGTTAACTGTAGACTGTAACATGATGGTATCATTTAGGATACTGGTGTTTTTATAATGTAGTACAACTGTAAGTATTTAAAAGGAAAAATGTTACAATCTGCTGAGGAGGTCAGCTAAGTTGTTCTGTGCACCTTTGATGTGTGTTATTTTAAACTGGTAAGTCTGGAGCAGCAGTGCCGACCGTGCGATTCTGTTGTTCTTGGGCGCTCCTGTTTTTATAACCAGCAGTGGTTTGTTATCTGTTTGCAGTAAGAAAGGTCGTCCCAAAAGATAGCTTTCAAGTTTAGTGATGCAAAAGACGACTGCAAGACATCCATTCTTCCAACGCTGCGTACCTCTCTTCTACTGGGGTAAGCTCTCTAGTGATGTAGAATGTCGGATATTGGATATTGCGTTTGAGTTGTAATACGCCATCTGCAATATCTGTGACGTTGGTGAAACATCTGAGGATAAGATACAATATGATATTAGATAATGTTAAAATAGGAGGGCTGGAGAATAGAGTCTTGATCCTGGCGAGGGCCTGGTCAAGTTCTGTGTTCCACTGAATCGCGTTGGCGCATGCAGTTTATTAACAGAGATTTAGGATGAATTTCTTTTTGTGATTGATGGTCCAAAGTAGGCTTCGGAATACCTTTTTACTTGTTGGGATTTCAAGGTGTAAAATTTTGGAAATAATTTTGTGATCACTGATAAGTGTTCCCTTTGAAATATTATTCCCTAAAAGATCAATTTTCCCAAAAACGTTTTCAAATTTAGAAAGTTTGCCTGTCAGTTCAAATTCTTTGATAATTTTAACAACTGATCTAGGTGTTGTTACACAGTTTACAACATCACCAATGACAATACATTTATGTTAGATGTAGATGGCAACAAGTGAAAATAATATGGTTAATAGAGCAAATGTGGAAGTTTTTAGAGAGTTTACAATTTGTTTCCCTATGTTCAATGGAATTGTTTTCCATTTCAGATTGTTGTTATCTGTGAGAACATCTTCTATTTTAGTAGTGGGATATAATTTTGCAGTTGGAGATGTCCCTGATTTCAGACACAACTTTCACATTCTTTCAATTACCACGTATCACATCAGCAACTGGGTCTAAAAGGACTGCAAATTTAGCTCTACCTGTACAAGAGACAGATTTGATATTAGCCTATGCTAATTCATATAGCTCCTTTCTGCCTGAGAATGTAGACATACAACACGTTCACCTGTATAGTCACTCTGATGCCTAACAATGTGGCACCGCTGTCTCGTAAAATCAAACACTCTTGGTCATTAATTAACCCTTTACTAAACTTGCGTTTACCATCAAAACACGCCGCAGAATTGGCTTTACATTTATCTACTATCTTATGACCACATGTCAGTTTACATTCCTCATTGAATGACTTGCACACTTGACAGGATGTATCTGCGAAATCGACCTGCTCTGCAGCATTTGCAGTTTGCTCATCTGGCAAGTTTGCATCAGACACTGAACCATCACTTTCATTGTTGCTGCTCTCTGATGTCTCTGCTGCACCACTCTGATGGTATTGTTTGTTATATGGGCACTTTTTGTGCAAGTGATCTACTGATCGGCAGCTACGGCATTCCCGACGTACGTTGTATTGGGTTTTCTTTTCCGCTTACCTCTTATACCATTTTTGCAAGTGTTCTTCGAACCCTGGGTTTTTCTCACACCATTGCTTTCTACCAAGCTCTGTTTTACAATATGGACATGTAATCACTGGACCCGTATTTCTGTAGGGTCTATGACTCCTATAACTCTTGTAAGAATTCCTAAGTCGTTCGTACTGGTACTGTCTGTTTCTCATCTGAGGTTGCACAGCCGCCCCATAGTTTATATCTGGGCCTTTACCAAAACTGAAAACCTTTTTATGAGCATTAAAATAAGCCTTTTCAGATGTTTCCATCTCTTTGACAATGGATGGTCTTTGTTCGATAAAGAATGTCATCAGGCTAGTTGGTACACTGCATAAGACTTTGTCCCTAATTAAAAGGTCTTTCAGTAAGTTAAATGACTTTCCAATTTTGGCGGAACTTATCCACTTATCAAAAGTGGTTTCAACTTCGGATAAGTAATCAATGAAGTTTTGCTCAGGTTTTGGTGATAGATTTTTGAAAGCATTTCTATAAGATTCTTCATCTAAAGAAAAGTGTTGTAATATTATATCTCATAGTCATAGTCATAGTCATCTAGTTTTTCAACAGGGATGGTTTCTAAAACTTTCAGTGCTTCACCACCTAGATGTTTTCTGTACATGAGTGACAATTCTGTACGTGTGACTTTATAATGTCTAATCATGTACTCAAAGTTTTGAGTCCAGGCAGAAATTGAATCACCTTGGGTAAAAAATTTAATGAGACCCTAATATTTCTTGAAGGATAGTTCTGCTGCCTTCAACTCAGCCTTTCTAATCTGTATTTCGACATTTCTGTCGGCTTTCAGTTCTTTGGCCCTCAATTCAATTGTTAGCTTTTCTTTCTGTAGCTCAGCATTAATAATTATTTCTTTTTCCTTAATAAGTAATTGGACCCTGTCCCGCTCGGCTACAGCTGTTAACTCTTGCGTTTTCAAATTCCCTTGAGTCTCTACCTTTTTTGATTTAGCCTCTAATTCCATCTTTCTTAATTGTATCTCGTCTGCACGATCCTGCTTTTCTTGCAGATCACGCTTTTCTTAATTCTCTCTCGTCTGTGTATTTCTTGTCAGCCCATTCAAGAGCTTTCTCACCTGTCAACCCATTCTGTCTGGCTAGCTCATTGAACTCAGCTATGGTAGACATTTTGTAATGTTATGGGTGGTACCACAAAACAGTGTACTTTCTTTCAAAATAATAAATAACACGCGCACTACAGCAATAAAATCACAAAAGAAATTACAATAATAAGAATGTATAATAATATACAACAATAATACAATTTAAATTTTCAAATGGTATGGCACTTTTGGGAAAAACAATTTGGATTGTAATGACAGTAAGTGTCAGACAAGGATTCCGAAATCTACTTCTTAACATAAGTTTACAAATGACATGATGATGAATGTACTCAAGAAAAAAAAATATTTAATTTATATTATCAATGATAAAAGAGGATAGACAAGAATGATAGACAATGTACGGCACCGCTGTTCCAAAGACGACCCTGTGGAACACCACGGGCAAGAGAACAAGACCACAGCAGAACACCACAATCAAGGCACAACTTATCTGTTCTCCAGCCTGGGATCCATGATGTCCCTTGAAAAAATAAGATGAACAGGATTCACAAATGATAATGCCAAAGACGAAGGGCATCAGTTGGAGTTTGTACGTTCTTCAATCACTCAGCACATGGCACACTAACAATTATACAAAACTACTTGCATACCATGTCTTTGTCTTTTATCCCACTCGTCAAGACGCCACATGTTCCTAACACAATCAGTTATTAATTCTAAGGACAATAAGTTGATACACTAACAACACAATGTAACACACGATCACAAACTAGCCTCTATAATTATACACATCAACTCTCGATCTATCTCCTATTAAGAAATGATTTCGATCACGTTGTCACTAATTAAGGGAGCCATCCCAACGACGTCTTCATACATTAAGAAAAAAAATTCAATAGTTAAATCTAATTTTTAAGAGAACGATAACCTATATAATCTAGCGCTAACTTTGCGAAGAGACGACTATAAACGCAACAAATCACGCAACAGCTAATAATGTAAATAAATTGTCAGTATCTATTATCTGTCGCTATCCCAGATACAACTGCTAAGGACGAAAGCCTCCCAATATCTGTCAGAGACCTACTTTACTCTGTAAATTTAATATGGCTCGCTAGGTAGGCCAGCTAACAGACTTAATTACCTAGACACACTTAAAACACACTCCTGCTGAGTACAAACATAATCTTTAATGTACAATAAACAAGTCGACAGTAAACACTTCAACTGAGCTAAGCAGTTCCTATCCGAAAACCTCATGGCACTGACAGCTTTACAATCACTGATCAACCCAGGCCAGTTCCCATGGATCTACCAGGAGCACGACCCCTAGCTGGCAGTTTCTCAGTGCTAATTAAGCCGCCGCCTATTGCCTCACCGGACTCAGCAATACACGTAAGGTGTATGGTCTAAGCGTGACCGGGCAGTGTTACCGCCATTGCAATGCGCGTCACACCTTGATTAACTGCTCAAACAAATACTGCATGGAATGTCTACTATACAAAGAGCATTAACTCTATACTATCTAGTCGAAACATTAAATAGAAACACAGTCTATCATAGATACTAAATTCAAATATCCTATTTGAACTAACCGTCACTAAACCTAATTTTACCTAGTCAAAGCGTTCCGTCTTGTCTCGTCCCGTCTCAGCACACGACTCTCCCTCAACCAGCTCGGACAAGGCTTTTTGTTTCAGACCGAGTTCACGGCTCAACGCGCAGTAATCCGTGTCACCTGTGTGAACTGGCCTTGGTCCGTTAACTGGAACCAGTTTATTCCGTGGTCAAGCTGTCCGCTCTCATACTGAGTTGCACTGAAGGTCAACTCGTTTAAACGTGATGATTTCCTATCATCGCACTTGTCCGTCCCATAGCCGAACTGGCCTCTGACACCAAGGGCATGGGGCTGTTAAACCAAAGGGAAAGTCACTGAAGAAGACTATGGAGCCTTTGTTTCTACCTCCAGCTGCATGACAATGGAGGGCATGGCTGTGACAAATCCTGTCAGAACTCTGTCTTAACAGTCATAAGTCGGTATAGACCATAGAGACGGTGGACGGCATGTGCGTTCAGAACTCTGAATTGACGGACCGGTCATTAATGTGTAGGCATGACTGTTTCATATATGGAAACTACAGTTAATCTGGTTATAGGAGACTGCTACAAAGTGTGACGGCACGGAGTTGTGTTGGCGAATCAAATGCTCCACTGACGAGGCCATGCTTTGTTACGGGCCGAACCAGAGTTCACGACCTGTGACAAAAAGCCACAAATTTTGGAAAGTTTCGTTGAAGAGTATATTTTCCACTGAATAGACTGCATACCCTGGGTGTATAAATTGAAACCGGGTGACAGGAAAACTATTCTAGAGCCACCCGTCGTTACATCAGCCAGAACAAAATAGCCATGTCCGATGTTTGATAAAGATGATCTATAAAATGAACAATAAACAATCGATCACCGCTCCTTGGGCTCCTTGCCAGTGTTGATGGGGAGAACTGTTAGGCTAGGATATAATACAGGTGACCAATATATTACAGGTGACAAAACTTGTGCTCATAACTTTGAACATAATTCAAAAAGGACAGTCATTTGATTAGCATCGTCCCAATCAAGCAAACTCCTACAGCTGGAAAGGTCATGATCACGTCTTTTGGGTCAAGGAAGGTGGGATTCTTGTGGATGTTATGCCAACAGGACGGACAATCAATTCACGAGCTTACATTGGGAAACTGAAAAGAGGTAGTCAGCTTTTTCGCAGAGTTCGACCGCACAAGAACTCTGCAGTCCTGCATCTCATTCACGATAATGAGCTCCCTTGTACTAACCTGGCAACACGGGAAGCCATCACCAAATTGGGTTAATTCCTTCACACATAGTGGTTGTCTCTGTATATATATAGGAGAGGCAAGGGACCCTTTTCTACGCCATCAGGCGTACTAGGCACATAGTGTCAGATATATATTCTATAGACCAATCAGCGCTCGGTGGGTGATGCGGTCAGCACAAGGCCAGCTTTTACTTGCCATGACTTCATCTGGTACACATTCAAGACTGATTAGACCTGGAAGCCAAGTCATTTTTTTGAAAAATACTGGTAGCGTCAGGACCCGAACACACAACCTTCCGATTCACATGCGACGGTCTAGCCGCTACTTCACGACGGCTCCCTATCATACCAGCATACTAATAGATAGCATTGGAATTATTTGACATTTGAATAAATATGTCAATGGATGAACAAAAATACAGCTGCAGAAACCACAGAAGTGTATATAAACAAGTAATACAATCACAGTGTTAAATAGTTAGACGACATGAAAACAAACATACTGTGATAGATAGTTGGATAAACGTATTTGAATACAATGAAATTATACATATAGATATATCCCTTACAGAACGTTGCAAAAACAACACTAAAAGGTCCTAGCTGCTGTGTGGTTTTTCTAGGCAAATTTACGATCAGTAGTTTGAGATAGATATATAGGTAGAAATATAGGTAGATATATAAGTAAAAAGTTTTTTTTAAAAATTCTCTTTTTCGCGCCTTCACGCGCTTTGGTTTTATGGCAAGAGCTGACATACTTTTATAGACCAATCAGCACTAGGTGGGTAATATGGTCAGCTTTCCGCAGGCCGTCTCTACTCCACCAGGACATACATCTTGGTAATCATTTCAGGCTGGGTCGACCTGCGACGCCCCATACCATGATACAAATCCATGCAGCCAGCTGTGATATATATATATATATATATATATATATATATATATATATATATATATATATATATATATATATATATATATATATATATATAATTGGAAACGAGTGCAGAAAAAACAGACATTTAGGCAGATTTGTCTGTCAAACAGACATATTTTACTGACAGTTAGGGGGTGGGGTATAAACAATGAATCTTTTTTACTCTGTATCGTTATGAGCTTCTTTTGCTGCTTCTTATTCTCCATCTCCTTCTCTTTCTTCCTGTTATTCTTATTCTTTATCTTGGTCTTTTTCTTTTTGTTCTTCAAGTTCACTGGCTGTAAACTCCGGCGAAAGGAGTATGCATTGAGGTACACATTGTAATACATCAGAGGAGGAGTTAAGTTGAGTCAGGAATTGACATCGCAGCACTTGGAGCATTCCCATGTATGCTTCGTCCTCATCTTCAGCAGCCAGCGCAGAGTTCTAATACTGATGGTACCGGTCACAATTTAGTTAAAAGTCCGTCTTTCCTTTTTTCTTAGTGTAGTGAGCCGGAGGAGGAGTAGCTCTGGCACTACTGCGGATTGCAACTAGCAACATCACAACTAGGCCTGCCTGATTCTGCAACACAAATAGTCTGCACAAGTTTTTAAAGCTAGGGACTTTTAAATAGTATATTTAGTTATCTCTCTAGCTAGGTAGTTAGCTAGTTAGTTAGTCAGTCGCTCAGTCAGTCAGTTAGCTAGTTAGTTAGCCAGTTAGTTAGCCATTTAGTTAATTAGTTAGCTAGTTATCTAGCTAGATAGTTAGCTAGTTAAGTAGTTAGTTAGTTGTTTAGTTAGTCAGTTAGTTACTTAGTTTGTTTGTTAGCTATTTAGTTAAGATAGTAAATTAGCTAGGTTTTTTTTTATTACCTAATTAGTTAGTTAGTTAGTTAGTTAGTTAGTTAGTTAGTTAGTTAGTTAGTTAGTTAGTTAGTTAGTTAGTTAGTTAGTTAGTTAGTTAGTTAGTTAGTTAGTTAGTTAGTTAGTTAGTTAGTTAGCTAGTTAGTTAGTTAGTTAGTTAGTTAGTTAGTTAAATAGATAGATAAATAGTTAGTTAGTTAGTTATTTAGTTAGTTAGTTAGTTAGTTAGTTAGCTAGTTAGTTAGTTAGTTAGTTAGTTAGTTAGTTAGTTAGCTAGCTAGCTAGCTAGTTAGTTAGTTAGTTAGTTAGTTAGTTAGTTAGTTAGTTACTTAGTTAGTTAGTTAGTTAGTTAGTTAGTTAGTTAGTTAGTTAGTTAGTTAGTTAGTTAGTTAGTTAGTTAGTTAGTTAGTTAGTTAGTTAGTTAGTTAGTTAGTTAGTTAGTTAGTTAGTTAGTTAGTTAGTTTATTTAACTAGCGGTAGTGTTCTTGTGTGGCACTATTTCTTTTTACAGCAATGTTTCTTTTGTCTTGGCGTTCTTGGTGACTTTGGCAACGTTAATTTTCAAGCACTTAGCTACATTTGCATAGCCTACAGGTGATCAAGGTGCGCTCTGACCCACTGTCACGTGGCCAGCAAAACACCCCTATGCTAATGGACAGATCATAATCTGTACCCCACTACGATAATTGTCTAGATTCAAACATGGACTATTATGACATTGATAAATAGTCCTTCTTTAATAAGTATGGGTCAGGGTAGACGAAACTGAATCTTATCTGACAAAAAATCACGCGTTGAGTCACAAACAACTTTGTGTGAAAAACTGAAAGCAATCAGTTCAGTTGTGTCTATAGTTAACAAACTCAGAATTTTTTTTTTTTAAATTAATATAGATTCAGCAAATCATTATCATTGATGGTGGTTTTCTGGCGAAATAAATCATCATGTTCAACCAGCTTCCCCGAATGTTGTATGTTGAATCAAGAATCAACATCTCAGCACTCGGGACACTCCTATAAGCGCTCCATTTCCATCTTCAGCAGCGAAGAGTTCCACGTCCAATGTCACCAGTAACTGCCTGATTGTACATATCCGTCTCGTTTTTCCTTAAATGCTGAGCGTCGGCCAAATCCCCTGGTAACTCCTCGAAGCGCTATTCTCCTCAGACCGTAATGGTCTGTTTGTTCCTCAGCACTGTTCACTCGTTCTCAAGGGACATTTATCTTGTCAAGCATCAGTTTACCACAAAGGGGTACATAACTGGCCAGTTTATCTGCCTGCTCCTTTCACGACACACCGCTTACCCTGGAAAAAAATATCTAAAGGACGTCAAGCACCCTGGACCTTTAAAGCGATGCTTGCCACTCTAAAGGAGCATGCCAGTATGCACCTTTCTTAACATGCTCTCTGAGTCAGTTACAATTATGACATGTGTGTACAGCGATTCTTAAGACTGCAGTGACTGCTACCACCTCCATTCTCAAACTAGATGTTTTGATATCACATCCAGGCTTTGCTGCACTAAGTGACGTCAATTTTCCCTATGACACCTAAAGTCTTTCAATGTCTTTCTCGTTTGTGACATCTTAAGTCGCTCCATGTAGGTTCCAAAACTTTGACTTTAAAAAAAAAAAATTTCAAATCATTAATGACGGGTTGCAGCGGCTGAGGAAACCAAAGGTTGCTGCGTCCTCGCCGGTAATAATTTGTGATTTTTTTTTTTTTAAACATCAGGCAGACGACCAGGGAAAACAGATAGTCGCCTTATGTTTTCTAAAAGTCTTGTGTTTTTCTAAAAGCCAACTTGTGTTTTTTTTAAAGCCGCTCTTTGTTTTCTGAAAGTTGCCGTGCGGAACTGAGACCCCAGGGACAGCCCGTGAAAGATTTGTTTTAGACATTAAATGGCTTAAGGTGTCCCGAAAAAGAAAAAATAGTGTGACTTGATGTGTTCTGAGGATAGTTGACCACCTGCTAAGGAACTTCAGTGACCGACTTGCCAAGACCAGGGACACACTGAAGAAGTATATTGCATGATTTACGGTGTGTGAAAGGAGCAAACGATTAAGCGATGTACCTAAGAGAAAAGACCAAGAATCATCGGTGAACGAGTGACTTAATGTGTTACAACGGAGAAAAGCATCGAGTTATATCCAAAAGAAGAAAGATGGCTTAAGATGCCCAAAGGACAGTAAATGCCTTACCAAGGAACCTCGGTGAAGATTTACAAAGGAAAGCAAGAGAAAGTTTTTGTTTAGCCTTTAGTTTGTTCAACGGATCAACATCATGGCACACGGGTGTAAACCCACAAGTGCTATGTTTTGCTTCTAACTTAAGCCTGAGTCGAAAGATTCTTAGAGCAGTGCACGAACTCCTTTGCATCGGCGAGGATGGTGAAATGCTTTAGGTATTTAAATTTAAATTTTGCCCGAGCAGCGCATATAGGCTACTTTTTTTCGATTTTTAATTGCAAAGATATTTTTTTTTAGGTTCGCGGCAATACACACGGGCATCCGGTCTTACCAACTAGAGACCAAGGGAAATATTAGAAGTTAACGTGAAAAAAATACCAGACTTCGTCGGGTTTTGATCCCGGGACCTCCAGCACTCTATCCGTATGCCATACCTCAAGACAACGCAGATCTCCGAAAGTTTTGGTTCTCACACTGAGCGAATTAGGATGTCTGTCTTGTGCTAAGCTCACTTTGCTATTCAATTGTACCAGGAATCAGATGGCGCCTACGCCAGTTGTCAAGGCGCTAGATGATGATGGCAGAAGTGAGTGCAAAAAGTCCACGCTACTTGACGAGTGTTTCTTGAAATTAACTGGTGTCAGCGGTCTGCACGGGTATCCTGAGACCCATGCGAGACCAGGGCCGCTGAAAGTGAATCAGTGTTTGTCCACGTCAGTGCCTCTCAGGCAGTCTAATTGTGTGGACGAGTTGAGCTTGTTTTGTTCCAGTCCGGTGTGTTGTAACAAGGTGTTTTTGTTCATTTGGAGCTCATGTAAACTGTCTAATGGGTTTAGTGGATCGTGATATAGACTTAGGAATTCCGTCTGAGTAATATCCATAATGGACGCTTGTGCGACCCATGTGTTGGTAGGGTCGCGACTGTTGCGCTCTAGTACACGTAGTTGACAAGAGGATCTGTGAGGGCACAGACGGTGCCGGAAACCTTGTGTGTGTTAACTAACGTGAAGTGATGTGTGGAGAAGTTTTGGAGGTTGACTGACAGAACTGCAGTCAGCGATGTTTCAGTGGCTAGGTAGCAGACTGCGGTCTGGACTCTTTTTAGCTTTATTTGTCACGTCTGGTGCCTCTACCTTAAACACTCATACTGATTGGTCCGGTGGAGGTACGGTCATCAGGGGAAGGTCACTGTACCTCACAAGGTGTATCTGTGCGGTTGGGTGTGAGTTGTCTTTAGCAGGCACCTGGACATAGTTCGCTGGGGTGTTCGTTCAAGTCTGGAAAGACTGTCGATGTGAATGTTTGGTAAGTCAGTAGAAGACTTGACAGTGTGTCATCGATCACCCCTCATTTTCGTCGTAACGTGTTTCGTTCATAATAAAGAGACCGATGCACTATTGCAGAGATAACTTCTAATGTATTGGTGTTGGCATTAGGATTCTAGTGTTTGTAGTACGTTGTCGATTGGAGAACTTTTGTATATGTGGGCGAAGCATGATCAACACCCCTAGAAACCTCGCCAGATTTGCGATTCATCTCCACGGATTACATATAACAATGTCCTATAGGAGAAAGATATCAAACAGCGTCTGACAAAGAATGTACAATTAACATTTTTTTTTTCACAGCTGGGGTGAATACTGGGGAGAGTATGGCTACATCAGGATGTCCAGAAACAAGAACAATCAGTGCGGTATTGCCACTCTGGCCGCTTACCCGATTGTGTAAATTTCTACAAGATCCCACAAATTAATGTCTTTCGGAAATAAGTGAGCAGACAACCGTAACACTTTTATTGTCATCAATGAACACACTGTGACAATAAACAATTAAACACAAACTTTCCTGCTTTGTTTTTGAATAAATAAGTGCTATAATGGCTGGCCGAGTAGTTACAGCGTCGGGTTCTCTTTTTGGAGATTGGTGATGTGATAGAGTTTTTGTTTTGTTTTGTAAGGGGTACAACAAACATTTTATCCTGCACAGTTTGTAGCGACAGCACTAGCCATGTCACCATAAATCCTCTCACTGACGACCCTACTCTCTAGCCCGCACTGCAAACTGGTGAATGCACACATTTTGTGACCGTAATTTTGGGTACTTTTCAGCATTTTCACCCCATCCCGGCGGCTGCAGGATTTGATAGAGAATTCCTAGGCACTTCACCCGAAGGCCCTTGAGTGTGGAGGAGAGGGGGGGGGTGAGGAGCAGAGTTAGGGTTAGGCCTAATGTTAGTTGTAACCCTACAACATTAAATCTGTTATGCTCTAGGCGTGTCATGTGTTGATTGCTTTAAGCGTAATTAGCGTTTATTTCGTCATCATTTCCGGTGTGTTTATTGCCTCATCATTTCCAGTTTATTTAGTTCATTCGTGGTCATCATTTCCGGTGTGTTTAGTGCCTCATCATTTCCAGTTTATTTCGTTCGTTCGTGGTCATCATTTCCGGTGTGTTTATTGCCTCATCATTTCCAGTTTTTTTCGTTCGTTCGTGGTCATCAATGTGCCCTGTTTGCAAGCTGTGTTCTTACTTCATGACTTCGCCGTGAATTTTCTTGCCTTAACCGACGAGTATGCAAACATGGAGACTGTCGCTCCTTTTCAGAGCCCTCCTCTGTCCACACCCGAAGATGGACCTTTCCAGGGCCCGCCCTAAAATATCGTCAATTCGCATCTCACTGTCTGAGGTCTGCCCAAGATAAACATGGATTCCAACCGAACTTTACGGGTCGCTAAGTGAATTAGGGAAAACAGTAAAGTTTATACTAGAGACGACATTACAGATATAGATAATCTATTTTATGCAAAGAAGGAAGAAGAATAGGAAATTAACCCTAATCCTAACCTTTCTTTAACAACCATTACTGTAGTATCTACCTTATAACTCCCTAGGAACTTCCTGCCTAGTCTCGCAACTCCCCAGATAGGGCGAAAAGCTGAAAAGTACCTTATTTGTTTATGCTTTCTTTACCACTGCTACTATAATTATTATTATTAATATTATTATTATCATTTCCATGTTAATAGCGTTTGCTCTTGTTCATTTAACCATTAAAAAGCAAAATAGAAGTTCAGATTATATCATAAAGAATATGAGAACAAACTTCAGTTACCTGAGTAAGAACATTTCATTACAGTACCAGAAATATTCCCATAAACGTTAGGTCCTCATCTTCAGCAATCGGCGTAGGATTGCAATCCCAGCAGTACTAGCCACAGTCTCTGAGTGTTGACCAGATCCGTTGGTCACTTCTCGCTGGACCATTCTCTTCAGACTGTCATGAGGTGTTTTGTTTGCGTACTATTCATTCGGAATTGTTCGCAAATTTTTGTGCAGGAAACCAGTATGTTATTGGTGGAAGTATTTTTCCCCATAAAAGAATACACAAGGCAACATGGGAATCACCAGACCATAAGACAAATAATCAAACTGACCACCTATGTATTAACAAACAGTTTAGATCATCCCTTTACGATGTTAGGGCTTTCAGAGGTGCCGATGTATTTACTGACCATTTCCTTGTGGTAAGTAAAATTAAGTTGAAACTGAAAAGATATATAACATCTTATAATCATAGAAACCAATATGATGTAGGCTTTCTCAGGGATAAAGAAGTTAAGGAACAGTTCTCAGTTACGGTCTCTAATAAGTATCAGGTGTTGCAGCAGTTAGCTGAAGATGTCAGCACAGAAGTCTGCTGGGATCAAATCAAAGGAATCTGGAATGAATCTTGCGTAGAAGTTCTTGGCAAGAAAGAAAGGAAACATAAAGCATGGATAACTACAGAAACCATTAGGCTGAATGAAGATAGGAAAAGTAAAAAAGCAGACTTAAAGAATAGCAAAACTAGAGTTGCTAAAGCTAGAGCTCAGGAGAAATACACAGAAGCCAACAAGGAAGTTTGGAGGCATATAAGGGCAGATAAAGTGAAATATCTAAATGATCTAGCACAAGAAGCGGAGACAGCAGCAGCAAAAGGAAACCTCAGAGAACTTTACAGTATCACAAGAAAATTAGTAGGTAAATATAGTCAGCCAACTGGATCAATCAAAAATGGTCAAGGAAAGGTACTTACTAAAACTAAAGATCAAATGGACAGATATCTAAATGATCTAGCACAAGAGACGCAGAAAAGGAAACCTCAGAATAACTTGAACAAGCTTAGGTAGATAGTCAGCCAACTGGATCAATCAAAAATGGTAAAGGAAAGGTACTTACTAAAACTAAAGTTCAGGATGGATTGAATAATTCCTTCTAGATAGAAGGCCCATGGAATATCCAGCCTTTAGAAATGGAACTGGATATCAACTGTGAGATACCATCCAAAGAGGAAATCAGAAAAGCTATCAATCTTCTCAAGGGAAGGAAAGGCGACAGGCCCAGATGGTATCCCAGCTGAAGCCATCAGGGTCAACATAAACACATCAAAAGAATTGCTACATAGATTATTCATTAAAGTCTGGGAGACCGAAGAAATACCAGCAGACTGGAGAGAAGGATATCTTGTGAAACTGTCCAAAAAAGGTGATATACAGGAGTGTAAAAACTATAGAGGAATTATGTTGCTGTCAGTTCCTGGAAAAATATTAAGTATAATTATTTTGGAAACATTAAAAGATGCTATTGATAAAGTGCTAAGAGATGAGCAGGCAGGTTTTAGGTCAAACAGATCCTATACTGACCAGATAACCACATTACGTATTTTAATAGAGCAAAGCATTGAACTGAACACACCACTTTACATTAGAATTATAGACTGTGTAAAAGCATTTGACAGCATTGATAGGGAATCTCTCTGGAAATTGATGGGGCACTATGAAATCCCACAAAAAATTATCAACTTAGTAATGGCAACAACATAAAAAAGACATGTAATGTCGAGTTCTTCATGAGGGAAATCTAACAGATACATTTGAAATAAAAACAGATGTGCGACAGAGATGTCTTTTGTCGCCTCTCTTATTTTTACTGGCTATAGACTGGACTATGAAAACAGTAACTGCTAACACCAAGAATGGAATTTAGTGGACCCCTACAAAACAGCTTGATGATCTGGACTTCGCTGATGATATTGCTCTTCTGTCCCATTCACTGAATCGGATGCAGGGTAAATTAAATATACTTGATGTGAGATCACAGCAGCTTGGTCTGAAAATCCATAAAGAAAAGACAAAGATAATGAGAATAAATCAGGCAAATAGTAGTGTGATTTCTCTTAATGGCACCCCACACCAAGACGTGGAGTCGTACACCTATTTAGGCAGTAATGTAGATAAAGATGGAGGAACTGATAGAGATATTAAAATAGGAATACAAAAGGCAAGAGGATTGCAATACCAGTAATACCAGCAACATTCAGATTGTATGTCCGTCTTGCCTTCTTTCTGAGTGTTGGCCAAATCCATTGATTACTTCTAGCAGCACCATTCTTTTCAGACTGTGATGAGGTGTATTTTCCTGCGTGTTATTCATTCAATTTCCAGAAGCATCTAGCTTGTCTTGATTCAGTTTACCACCATATGGTGCAGAAGCAGCCGAAATACCCGTCTGTTCGGTTTCCCGGTACACCTGCACACCATGGAAAACATATGCAAAATACACTAATTAGTCTAAATACGAAATAGTGTATTTGGAAGTTGAAGCGAGGAAACAAATACAAGAAGACGTCTTGGCGAAGGTTTTTATCAAGCAACACTTATTATATTTATCAACAACAGGCTAATTAAATAAGCATCAAGCCCTTTTCTCAAAGAATATATTGACCTTGTCGCTTGCTTAATTAGTTTTAGTGATACAGCTTCTTTGCCTAAAAGTAGCATAAATTTACAGCCGTCCAACCCTTAAAAAAATATATCTTCCTCTTCTTCTTCCTCTTCTTCTTCTTCTTCTGCTGCTACTGATGCTGCTACTGCTGCTGCTGCTGCTGATGATTCTTCTTCTTTTTCTGCTGCTGCTGCTGCTTCTTCTTCTTCTTCTTCTTCTTCTTCTTCTTCTTCTTCTTCTTCTTCTTCTTCTTCTTCTTATGTAGGTGTATGTATTGATGTGTGTATGTATGTATGTGTGTATGTATGCTTACATGTGAGTGTAAATGTGTCGTTGTGGGTGTCTGTACATGTGATTGTATGTGTGTGTATGCATGCATGCATGTGTAGGTGTGTATATATGGAATGTGTGTGTGCATATTTGTCCATATATGTATGTGTGTGTCTTTTCTGTTTGTGTATATATGCAGATGCGTTTATGTATGTATGTATGTATGTATGGACGGATGGATGGATAGATGTATGTATGTATGTATGTATGCAAGTATGTATGTATGTATGTGCTAGGTATGTCGGTATATGAGTGTGCATGTATGAGAATGGGAAAGTGTGTAAGACTGTGTACACATGATGAATGTATTATATTCTATAATGTATATTTTTATTCTATATCCATAACATGCATTTTAGATAACAGGCAGTGGTACTCTGAAAAACGAGTGCTTAAAAGGGCCGAATGTCAGACGGGCCTGCGTGCCCAATTTGTAACCCTTTGAAAATAAAGTTTGTTCGTTCGTTCGTTCGTTCGTTCTTCTTCTTCTTCTTCTTTTTCCTTTTTCTTCTTGTTCTTTTTCTTATTTTGTTTCTTTTTCCTATTCATTTGTTGCTGCTGCTTCTAATTCTGCTTCTGCTCCTCCTTCGTTTATTTCTTCTTCTACATTGTTAACTTCTTCTCCTTCTTCTTTTTCCTCTTCATCTTCTTCTTTTTCTTCTTCTTCTTCTTCTTCTTCTTCTTCTTCTTCTTCTTCTTCTTCTTCTTCTTCTTCTTCTTCTTCTTCTTCTTCTTCTTCTTCTTCTTCTTCTTCTTCTTCTTTTCTCCTGCTTGTAGACATTATGTCTGAAACACTTATTTTGTGATGCCTGTCCACTTTTGCAAAGTTCTAAATCTTCAGTTTTGAATTTCTTGAGTATATTGCTATAGAGTCACTGTGTCGACTCAAACTACTTTAAGTAGTTCTATGCTAAAAAGTCTTTTTTTGGGGGGGGGGGGGGTTGGGGGGGGGGTAAAAAAAACAGCTAAACCAAAGCATTTGAAATAAAACAGTTTGACAGAAATGGAGTTAAAATCACAAAAGAAAAATTTTTGCTCGCGGAATAACCAGAAGAGGTACACGAAATTCAGAAGAAAAAAATCCAATCTGTCAGTAGACATAAGCAAACCTATAATGGGTGGCTTGTTAACCATTGGGTTATTGTAAAAATTTACTACACAATTAAAATTTATCGCATAACTTTTACAGGAAGGTCAAAACCAACCGCAGCATGTGTGGGCTGTTCGTAGTTTTTCCAAGAAATATTACATCCAGTCGATTGGCCTTGCTTTCTACACCGTTAATGATACTGCCCTTGTTGAAAACGCATGAAGCGGGTTAGTTGCCAAATCAACTGCAGTTGAGTCGAACCCTGCATTTCTGAATTATGCAACCCCGTCATAACCCTTGAGCCATGGATGCTGGAAGTTAAGTAAGGGGTTGACAAATTATAACAATGAAAGAACAACTCCTCTAGCAAGGTGATCCCATAAATCATGTAAGAGATCAACCAACCTAGAAGAGATCTGGAATCAGACATACTAGCTTAAGAGAGCCAGAGATTAAGCCAAGAACCAAGACAATAGGAACTGAAGAAAAACCACCCGAGGACACTGAAACCCCCTGGTGTAAGTTCAAGAATCATGTGGCGACGTCCAATTTGGAAAGAAGAGACAAACTACACCTTCTTCTTCTTCTTCTTCACTTCCTCTTTTACCGCTGTGAGTGTCGAGGGAGATATAAGGTTCTGTTTCTAGCTCTTCTGGCCGCCTCGACCATAGGCACATCGTGCTGTTGTAGAGTTTCTCTGATGTTATCCTTCCATCTTGTTCTTGGTCTACCCCGTGCTCTACGTCCTTCTTCTCTTTCCATGTATGCTTTGTATGGTTTGGTTTCACAAGGCATTCTCTCTAAGTGGGCAAACCATTTCACTTGCTGTCTTTGTATGTAATCCAGAATTGGTTCTGTGCCGACTTGTTCTCTTATGATCTCATTCCTGATTTTATCTCTTATGGTCACTCCTACAGCCCCTCTCAGACATCTCATTTCCGTGGTTACTAATTTTCTTTTATGGTTTGTTGTGAGTGACCATGTCTGGCACTGGTAGCACAGCGTTTGAATAAATATAAAACTACACCTTGGATGACAAATTAAACTGAAAATAGGAGAAAAGAAAAAAAAAGTAGAAAGAAATACCTAGCGACTAGGAATGTCAGAAACCTGTGAGTACAGTCATGGGACGGAACAGACCATAACGACGGTGTACACTAGGATAGACAAAAAAGGTCAAATACAGTGTGCTTGACACTGGGAGTTAAAAGGACCACTCAGTGGAGACAAATTAAAAACCCTACCACCAAAAAGGAGATCCGAAGTTATCTCGGCCTCATCAATTATTACAACAAATTTATTCCGAAGTTTAGTCAAGAAACTGCAGCTTTCCCTAAATTATTTTTTTTTTTAAAGGGTCTTCCAATACAATCGGGTCGAACCGAGAACAAGATCAGGCTTGCACCAAAATCGAGACTCTTTTCTCCAGTCCATCTATTTTAAAAACTTCCTAATTTTAAATTGCCTTTTGTTCTTAGATGTGATGCCAGTGGAACGGCGATTGTGGGATTACTGATGCAGCGTCACAGCGAGATGTTACATCCGATCTGCTATGACAGCAGGAAATTATCTCCAGCCGAGAAGCACTATCAACGGTAAAACAGGAGTGTCTTGCGGTGATTGCCAGATGGGCAGTACGATTGCAGGATTTCGTCCGGTAATTCCAGAAATTTACAGACATTGTCCATGAGAAGACAACGGCTATGTGAAAAGACAGTGCCTTCAGTATTCACTTTTGTTTATAAAAAATGTGTTGGTTGACAATGAATTGTCTTAGGATTGAATGCTACAGCAAGTTTCATATAAGTAGATCCGATTTATCCTATGAAATCATACAATTGAACAATAGTCAATTACAATTGCAGCATTTACAAGGACGTTTTTCGCTGAAGACCAGTAAACTGAACAATCGTAAAAGATGAATGTGCATCAACAGAAATGTCGAGACCATTCAAGGACTTCAACAGAAACAAGGATGTTAATTAAGTATGAAAGAAGAGCCCAAGTGGAATAAAATGGAATTAGTTAGTTAGTTAGTTAGTTAGTTAGTTAGTTAGTTAGTTAGTTAGTTAGTTAGTTAGTTAGTTAGTTAGTTAGTTAGTTAGTTAGTTAGTTAGTTAGTTAGTTAGTTAGTTAGTTAGTTAGTTAGTTAGTTAGTTAGTTAGTTAGTTAGTTAGTTAGTTAGTTAGTTAGTTAGTTAGTTAGTTAGTTAGTTAGTTAGTTAGTTAGTTAGTTAGTTAGTTAGTTAGTTAGTTAGTTAGTTAGTTAGTTAGTTAGTTAGATAGTTAGTTAGTTAGTTGGGTTATCCTCTTTGCACTCCGGACATGTCCATAGGTGCTCAGATCCTCCCCTCAGTATGAACCCCAACGTCCGATAGCTAATAGTACCAGTTCTATGTTGATTGACAATTCTTCTGGCGTAGCTGGTGTGCGTCTCGTTTTTTGCTGTGCCGATCTTAATTCCCAAGTCTGCCATTCTGGCGAGTGATGTGGATTCACTGCCACCAAAGTCCTCTATCCTTCCCATTTCTCTGAGGGCATTGATAATATCAGCATGATCCATAGGCTGACCGTCGGTAGTGATAGCGGATCCAGCCAACCTGTCAGCTCTTTCATTTCCATCGACGCCTGTGTGTCCCGGAACAAAAATAGAATAGAATGGAATGAATGTATAAAGTAGAAGTTTATGTTATAGATGTCAATTTATAAGTTAATTTGTTTATGTTCATCGTTTACTTTAATATGTTTACCAGATATATGCTATATACATAATACTATATATGTTGTGTAGATTATATATGTTTTTTTATGTTTGTATATGATATACGTTTTATGTGTCCTTTATGCTATATGTGTATTATTCTGTGTGTTGATAAATTGTAATAATTTCTTTTCATTCGCACATTTATTATGTGTATTTTGCTTATTTGTTTCAATTTGCAATAATCCTGTTGGTATTGATAAATTGTAATGATTTTTGTCTTTGAAAATTATTGTATGTGGATTTTTGCTTACTTCTTTCAATTTGTAATTATTTTGTTGGTATTGATAAAAGGTTCATCCAAAGATCTCGTTACCAGCCAAACAACGGATGATCAACAGCATTTTCATCCCTACGTTATGTTATCAGTGCCAAACGTAGACAATGAACAAATCACATATGCAAAAAATAACTACGTGTGAAATGCGATGTCTCCGAAGAGTCACCAACAATATCCGAAGAGACAGAGTCCCAAACGTCAGCATTAATGACAAAGTTGGAACAAGAGCATGCATGAAACATATTGAAAGACAGAGAATGAAGTGGTTTGGCCATTTAGTAAGAATGCAACCGGATCAGATTGCCTATAAGGCCTTTTACAGTAGAACATCGGGAAGAAAGGCCAGAGGAAGACCAAGGAAAAAATGGATAGATGGAGTAGCTGAATACGGCCAGAAGATCCAGAAAACTGTCACTCAAATCACGCGAGAGGCACAAAACAAATATTTTAAACCACGACACTGGGCTGCAACCCGGAAAAAGTGCGGAAGACAATAGATAGATAGATAGATAAAAGGTTAATTTTTTTTTTTTTTTTTTTTTTTTTTAAACTATTAAATGTGTCCACCTAATTATTTCAGGTTGTAATTATTTTTTTTTAAATTCTTGTGGTATTGCAAAAAAAAAATTTATGTTTAAAATTCGTAACTTTACTTATATGGTTTGGTTCATAACCCTTTTTTTCCTACATTTTTTTTTTCGTGGTATTAATATTTTTGCATTGCAATTATAATAATTCTTTGTTTTTGAAAAGTAATCTTACATAGTTAGTCCATTGCTTCTAAAAAGTTTCAATGAATTTTAAATTAACTAAACGTTTTATGTGGAGTAAATGTAAACAAAAAGTATATGTTAGACTATTGTGAATTCTGGGTAAATGATTTTGTAAAATAGTGGATGTTAGAATAAGGGACAGTTTAGTTTAGCAGTAAAAATGAAATTCTTTTAATTTTTTTTTCAAATTTGTAAAAAAAAGATTTTTATAATTTTCAAATAAATAGATAACTGATAGTTGAAACGAAAATTAATTATTTTTTTTTTTTTTTTTTTTTAGAAAGGCACTCACAGAGAGAGAGAGAGTTAAGGATGTTGTAACTAAGTATGCCATATATGAAGACTACATTTGAAGGGTGGCACTATCCTTGGAGGATGGGAGTGTGTCCAACTGAACACAGGTTTGTCTATTGTCTACTTCACGCTGTGGATGATTAGTGTCTTGGCAGGGATTGCGGATTGGCAGACACATGGCAGGCCATGCTTTGCTGATACTTGACTGTCAGGAAGTATCAGTTCAGGGAAGGGGTCAATCCCATAGCTGGAGAAAAATGTAACAATATGTGACATTCAGAACAGTAGCCAAAAGTACAGTGCCTAATTTAGAACTGACTCACGAAAAGAACATATTGCCCATATCAGAAAGAGACAAACTACTTTCTTTGGTCATGTGATGAGAAGGAGAAAACTGAAGTACATTGTGACAGGAGATATGCTAAAGGGGGAGAAGATGCATAGGGAGACTGAGAGAACAGATACTGAACAGTTTGACATTATGTCATGGAGGATCATATGTGTCAGATTTGATTTAAAGTACACGAGAAGGAAGGTTGTGGATAGACATTACTACCAAAGCACACATGGCATGGACTTTAAGAAGAAAAATATAAAATAACAATCTTGTGAAGAATTGGATTAAAGCTAGGGAAAAAATGCAAAAGAAAATCAAAAGCTGTTCTACAAAATCCTTAAGAACCCATGCAAAAAGGGAGGCGGGGATGCTCGTTAAAATTCCTGAAGCTTTCCTTACTATTATAAATGTTATTATGAGCAGATTGAAAGAATACTTCTGAAAGCTCCAGTGGGTTAAGGACAGTCATGTCCCTTTAAAAGTGAACCTCACTACAGAGAAGAAAACCAACCAAGGAGGCGATAGCATTAGTATGGAGGAAAATGGAAACAGCTATTGATAAGATTCAGCTGGGCACAATAACAGGGCATGATAGGATAATATAAGACGTGGTCAAATATAGGGTAGTTGCAGGTCAACTACTTCCCTTGAAAGTTCTCTCAGCCTAATGTAGTAAAACCATACCGATAGAAAGATTACCGTCATTAAACATTACATTTAAAAAGGATGATAACAGACATTGCAAAATCACTTAAGCAAATCACTCTTTAAATGGGGCAAATTTCGCAACCACGCAATGCGTCATGACCTCATACATACGATGGGTTGGCCATGTATGCAAAATGTCAGTCAGTTGACCACCATGACAGGTATGGGAGGTCAAGAAGCAGGGAACAAGAACACCAGGAAGATCCATGGTTCGTCGGAAGAACAGCATCTGAAAGTCCCTGCCTGACCAGAAGACTGCAATGGAAACAAAGCCACACACACAAAAAAACCTCTGACTGAGAAGTCTGGCGATCTCTCTGGCAAACCTCTAAACCCAGAGTAGAGAAGGGCCGATTTAGTAAGTCAGTAAGATGAATAAGGTGAATAAAGAAAGCATGTATAATGAGATCTTTATTTAAACATGTAAAAATTGTCGCATGCTAACATTTGATCTCTTGTTCAATGCCGTCTGATCAGCATTTCACATAAGACAGTCATTGATATTTTGTGTGGTTTTCAACTGGTAAGGTCTCCGAGTTGGTTCCATAGCCCTACTGTAGAGAGAACAAGAACAGACCCACTCACTACCTACCTAACAGCATGACGTCAGGGTCGACTAAATGGGCGCTTCTTTTGAGTTCAAAGTGCATCTGTCTCAGAGGCAAAGAACCAACAGTCTGCTCAAAATGTCAGATTTGTAAACCTGATGCGCACGCAACTCTCAGGTTCTGGAACAGGACTACAGTCCAGAAGTTGACGAACAACCAGAACTTTCTGCCCGAGTTTACAGCAGGGGAACGCGAGGAAGAAGAGAAAGATAACTGGCAGAGGAACTAAACATTTATGGGATGACCCGTCGCTGTGAAGCTTGAACTGCAACCTAAGGACTGTCTCGGAAGTCTTGCTTCCCAGTCAGACTTGTTGGTCCATCCATTTAGTAGCTTTAGTTGCATGAAACAAAGACACGAAAAATACTCCAAGGTGGAGCAATAAATAAGATTAGATTTAATCCAGATACACACAAAGTTGCAGTTTGAAACCAGTCAGTGATGCACGCGATAAGAGAACAGATGAACACATTAAACGAATCAAGTTTAAGGTTCAAGATGTAATTATGTAGGTACACTTACACACACACACACCACACACACACACATATATATATATATATATATATATATATATATATATATATATATATATATATATATATATATATACAACACACACACACACAAGCACATATCACGTGGGGGTGCTGCATAATTGAACGTACAATCATGTGATTGTGGTGACATCATGTGACTATCTGAAGCAGTACAATAAAAAGGCAGCAGTTGCCCACAGAGACTGCACTCTCAGGCGGTACTGCAACAGTCCTAGACTTCAAGGTAATGGTACTCTTCAACGTTGTTTCTTTATCCGTAAGGTAGCCAGTCTGCTGATCAGGTAATGGCAGTTATAACATAACAGACAATGGGTCATCCCATAGCTGCTCCGTTTCTGCGCCAAAGAAAACATAGAATGCCCATCTCTGTGCCTTGTGTCAGCAGTTGAAACAGATTGAAGTCCCAGCACAGTGTGTATCATGCACACATTAAATAAGACAGCCGTATCAATTGCCGGTACAAACAGTTCGGCGCTAGAAAGGGAGTTCACCTTCGATGGAAGTAGCACATACCACGTTGGGCAGGGTCGAAAAGCAGTTCTCATAAATCCCTTTTAGAAATAAGATAAACTGACCGACCTTTGACACCACACTGGCGCATCTGGCCTGCGGTGTTAAAAAAGATTTTTTTTTAAGATTAATCGGTATGCGCTTGGTATTGTGAAAAACAATATGCTGCTTTTCTGTTCAGGACAGTTCCAGTTAGGCAGTGTTCCCCCCCCCCCCCCCCCCCCTTTCTTTGCAAATAAAGTGTCGGGTAGTTTTAAACAAGAATTTTGCCTTAAAAACGAATATTTTCATTCCGACTTGTAAGCGTCCAGTCGTTGGGCTGCTTTGGGTCCCTCTGTACTACTTGCAGCATTATCCTCTCTTTGCATACCTGGTATTTCTTGACCTATATATAAGTTCTTTCTTAAGTCAATTCTTCAACTTTTGCTTCTCCTCTTTTTCGCGTTCTCCAACTGTAAATTCTGGCACAAGAGCTTGGTTGTTCGTCCACTTATTATTTAAGGATTTAAATTTCTCTAGCACATCTGCTGTGCAGATAATATCTTATATGAGTGCACACTACTGGATCCTTGCGTCTCAGACTTGGAAGAAAACGACGAACCTATCCATGTTGGCCAGGACACCACGGGGAACATGTCTCTACCATGATCGCAAAGAGATGGAGAGAGTTCCACATTCATTTCTCTGGTTGGCCTTCTCTTTGCAGTAGGTGACAGCAAGTGTCTGTATGACAGTCTGGATGTTATCTCTACATCCCTTTTTAACAGGTGTTATTTATTATTCTTGTAACTGGTGCAATCCGGTCACAGTGTACGTGCTTGGGGTCGCTATGAACAGAGGCAATCAGCAGAAATCAGTTTCACAACGTGAACAGAGACACTCCACCATGTAATGAATAGAATGGAATCATTATTTTAGGAGATGGAAGAACGCCCCCTTTTATTTAAATGAAGCATCGGGCAGATAGTTTTAGAATGATGTTTTAGAGGGCCAGTTGCAACTCGGTGCCTGATGTGGTCAACACCATCCCTCTGCCTTTACCTCCTGGGATATCACCTGGCACCTATTGTATGCTGAGTCGACTTGAGAGAAAAAAGTCAGTTGCGATAAAAGTTTGACTCGATACGGATTCGAACCCATGATCTTAGAGTCGACAGCGCGGTGCCAAGCGTCAACGCTACCGCGGTTTCCTGAGAGCAAAAAGAGTCATGTAGATTTAGTAAACTTTTATTACCAGATACAGACAGACAGACAGACAGACAGACAGACAGACAGACAGACAGACAGACAGACAGACAGACAGACAGACAGACAGACAGACAGACAGACAGACAGACAGACACTCACACACAAGTCGGGCTATTAAATAATGTTGCTACTTTTTTTTAAATGGCTATTGCAAAATACTTCATGGAACAAAGTCTGCATTCCTAAAAGGCACCACCCATGTATGAATAGCTAAATAGCAACGCCACCCCGTCAGCAGACGACAAATAAACTGCCATTTTGTTCAGTTAGGGAGAGTTGCCTTGTTACGTATGCAGCACGGCGGAAAGAGGCAACATTAAAAACCTATATGAGTGCTATTGAGATGGCTGATCTGACTAGAAAAAAAAAAATATATATATATATATATATGGAAGAGGTATAGTTATCTTACAATTTTACGAACTTCAGCTAGTTAAAATCTTGTTTTCTATTTGTTATAATAGATGTTCAGACTTGCAATATTGACGGTGGCACTAACTCTGGCAGCCGCCAGTCTTGAAGCTGACTGGGTTGTCTACAAGAAAACATATAACAAAGTCTACACTGAAGACGAAGACGCTGTCCGCCGCCACAACTGGCAAACCAATCTCCAGACGATCGAAGAGCACAATAAGCTCTATGATCAGGGGCTGACCAGTTACTATTTGAGGGAAAATCAGTTTGCCGACATGGTGAGTTCAAGGAGCTGTCGTGTAAAAAAAAAATGCATGTACTCCGATAGCGTGTAGGCGTCTGTGGCTTAGGCCACAAAGAGGTTTGTAATTGCGAAATCCTTTTTTTTTTTTTTTTTCTATTTCATCTGCAGGCGTTTCGGAGCAGCCCGTTTTGCGTTGACTGTGGCAATTGTGTATAGCTCCGACCGTGCATAATGCAATGGCAAATTACCGAGCATAATATTGTAGCCAAACAATTGTGGATTTGGTTTTGTCTTTGTAAAGGATAAGTAGCAAACTTTTACCAGCATGGTGTCATTGCATCACTACATAAACTTCCATGTATTAAAAAATTCGAAATGTATGGTTTAGGTTTATGGATGGATTATAAATTTTGCAGTGGGAGTTAATGTGTTTGGTCATCTCATTGCAACACAAATAGAACAACCAATCGATTTTGCCATCATCGTCATGCAGCTGCTTAAAAGAATAGACTGTAAAAGTTAGCCAGTTCTATGTTATCGTCAAAATTACAGTTTGGTTCAATGCTCTTATTCCGTCTCATCCATGAGACCATGCCATCTGGGCAGCAGTTTGCCATTGCCTTCTTAACGGTCAAAACTCCATTCAGTTGCCAATATAATTTCAAACATGATCGCTGCCAAATTGTCAACATTTGAATTGAAAATTGTATTTTGGAGTTATGAACTCTGACTCAGACTTTAGCTAGAAGTAGAACGGAGCACTTATAGGTACTACCCGTGTGCCATGATGTTGATCCGTTGTTCAAATTTCAAACAATGTCATTTAACTTTGCAATGAAACCCCACCACTTTTTTTTTTTTTTTTTGGAATTGTTCACTTGAGATCCATCTATCTTCTTCTTCTTCTTCTCTTCCACCTTGTACCTCATCGAAGTGTCAGGGGGAGGGGGGAAGGGAGATGTAATGTACGTTGATGAGCTCTGTCAAGAGCACTATTATGACTGAGTTCATTTCTGTAAGGCTGTTCTTAATACCATCACTCCATATTTTCCGAGGTCTTCCACTTACTCTATACCGGTTGTAACGTTTTAGTGTGGCTCGCTGTGGCACATAGTACCAGGACAGATCAATCTATATATACTAGAATGTCACCGGAGGAATTAATTTTCGCCATTCAGAAGTTTTACTTATGCCTTTGTTTCACCAGCTATCAATTTATGGTGCACTAGGTCCAAGAACATTTTCATTCCATGCAGGGTTGTGTTAAAGGGAGTACGTGTAGGCTGTAGGGGTGGGGGGGGGGGAGAGACAAAGGTATCAGAATATGACATACTGAGTAATGGCCGACGTAAACTGACAGAAATGGCAGCTGTACCAGTTCTGCAAAACTGCCACATGTTTTGTTACTAAAAAAAAAAAATTAAGTAAGGAGATGTGAACCAGCGTCA
>CAJHNH020001791.1:202500-230000 GCA_905116865.2 Candidula unifasciata | reverse complement strand
ATTTACATCCATAGTGTAGAAATCAAAACTAATTCTAAATTTATTGTTTAAAATGCGCCCGCACACAGTGCTGTTAGAAATGGTGGTGCTGGAGTCTAAATGAAATGTAAGTAAAGTACTAGGGAAAAGTCCAGTGTACCAACCAGAAAGTACTGCCATAACTATGATGCAGAAACTCAGGCTATCAAGGTAATAACAGAGAAACTGCTAAATACCAATCTTAACCCACATTATGAGGTAATGCTGACAAATGCAAAATCCGTACTTAAAGCACTCCAGTCTAGGAAATTACTATAACTGAAAACACTACTGACACAACTCAGCTGTCAGCGAAGCGGCGTAATGCAATGAATATTGTCCCTTTGTGGAGTGGCTGGAAATGAAAAAGCTCATCAACTTGGCAGAGAAAGGTGCGACAAAAGTGCAGCCAGATGTATCATTCAGATACCACCAAAAGAAAGGAACATAAAATCAATCAGTAAACCACCATCAACATCACAAAACGACTATTTTATTATGGATAGATCAGAACAAGTCATTATCCTCCGCCTCAGAACAGGGCACAACCGATTACATAAGCACATGTACACAAATTCAAGATAGGCGTATCAGCCATGTACACATGTGGAAAGGTGCCCCAGACAGCAGAGTATGTACTCCAGGACTGCATCGAATTTGACAGATTAAGGCAAACCTTTTGGCCAAAATAACAACAGTGGAACGTAAGCTCTATGGACCACAGAATGAACTAACTACCGGCAGTGAAATTTATAAGAGAGACAAAACTGCTGATTTAGACAACTTATTTCAGGCGAACGAAAGAAGAAGAAGAAGAAGAAGAAGAAGAAGAAGAAGAAGAAGAAGAAGAAGAAGAAGAAGAAGAAGAAGAAGAAGAAGAAGAAGAAGAAGAAGAAGAAGAAGAAGAAGAAGAAGAAGAAGAAGAAGAAGAAGAAGAAGAAGAAGAAGAAGAAGAAGAAGAAGAAGAAGAAGAAGAAGAAGAAGAAGAAGAAGAAGAAGAAGAAGAAGAAGAAGAAGAAGAAGAAGAAGAAGAAGAAGAAGAAGAAGAAAGAAGAAGAAGAAGAAGAAGAAGAAGAAGAAGAAGAAGAAGAAGAAGAAGAAGAAGAAGAAGAAGAAGAAGAAGAAGAAGAAGAAGAAGAAGAAGAAGAAGAGAGAAGAAGAAGAAGAAGAAGAAGAAGAAGAAGAAGAAGAAGAAGAGAAGAAGAAGAAGAAGAAGAAGAAGAAGAAGAAGAAGAAGAAGAAGAAGAAGAAGAAGAAGAAGAAAGAAGAAGAAGAAGAAGAAGAAGAAGAAGAAGAAGAAGAAGAAGAAGAAGAAGAAGAAGAAGAAGAAGAAGAAGAAGAAGAAGAAGAAGAAGAAGAAGAAGAAGAAGAAGAAGAAGAAGAAGAAGAAGAAGAAGAAGAAGAAGAAGAAGAAGAAGAAGAAGAAGAAGAAGAAGAAGAAGAAGAAAGAAGAAGAAGAAGAAGAAGAAGAAGAAGAAGAAGAAGAAGAAGAAGAAGAAGAAGAAGAAAGAAGAAAGAAGAAGAAAGAAGAAGAAGAAGAAGAAGAAGAAGAAGAAGAAGAAGAAGAAGAAGAAGAAGAAGAAAGAAGAAGAAGAAGAAGAAGAAGAAGAAGAAGAAGAAGAAGAAGAAGAAGAAGAAGAAGAAGAAGAAGAAGAAGAAGAAGAAGAAGAAGAAGAAGAAGAAGAAGAAGAAGAAGAAGAAGAAGAAGAAGAAGAAGAAGAAGAAGAAGAAGAAGAAGAAGAAGAAGAAGAAGAAGAAGAAGAAAGAAGAAGAAAGAAAGAAGAAGAAGAAGAAGAAGAAGAAGAAGAAGAAGAAGAAGAAGAGAGAAGAAGAAGAAGAAGAAGAAGAAGAAGAAGAAGAAGAAGAAGAAGAAGAAGAAGAAGAAGAAGAAGAAGAAGAAAAGAAGAAGAAGAAGAAGAAGAAGAAGAAGAAGAAGAAGAAGAAGAAGAAGAAGAAGAAGAAGAAGAAGAAGAAGAAGAAGAAGAAGAAGAAGAAGAAGAAGAAGAAGAAGAAGAAGAAGAAGAAGAAGAAGAAGAAAAGAAGAAGAAGAAGAAGAAGAAGAAGAAGAAGAAGAAGAAGAAGAAGAAGAAGAAGAAGAAGAAGAAGAAGAAGAAGAAGAAGAAGAAGAAGAAGAAGAAGAAGAAGAAGAAGAAGAAGAAGAAGAAGAAGAAGAAGAAGAAGAAGAAGAAGAAGAAAAAGAAAAAGAAAAAGAAGAAGAAGAAGAAGAAGAAGAAGAAGAAGAAGAAGAAGAAGAAGAAGAAGAAGAAGAAGAAGAAAAAGAAGAAGAAGAAGAAAAAGAAGAAAAAGAAGAAGAAGAAGAAGAAGAAGAAGAAGAAGAATGAAAGAATGGCTTGATGGCGGGGGATGGAAAGTATATATATATTTTATATATATTAGATATGTGTAAAAATGATAAAACAGAGTGAGATGACACTAGACTTATAAATTTATACATTGGAATAGAGAAAGAGAGGGGTATAGATTGGGTTGGTGAAAAAAAAGGGCGGGGTGAAAGCGAGGAGAAAACATATATGTTACATAGTAAAATATGTCGCTCAAGATACTTCTCAAGGTGCTCACTGACCTTGCTAAGTCGTTTAGGGAAGTTCGGTGGTAAGGTCGGCCACTAGCCCTAGGACACCTTAAGTCCTCTCCTTTGGGATGTTTTAAGTCGCCCTATGCAGTTACCAAAACTGTGACTTTAAAAATATTACCTACAAATCCTTACCGGTGGGTCGCAGGGGCTGGGGGCAACTAAAGAATGCTGCGCTCTCGCTGGTAATGATTTGTATTTTTTTTTTACATCGGACAGACGACTAGAGAAAACAGATACTCGTCTTACGTTTTCTAAAAATCGGCTTGCGTTTTTCTTAAAGCCGCCGCCTTGTGTTTTCTAAAAGTCGACTTGTGTTGATTAGAAGCCGCTTTTTTTTTTTAAGTCGCCGTGTGTCCGAGTCGTTAATGACAGCCCGTGAGAGATTTCTATTGTACAATGAATGGTTTGATGTTTCCCGACAGCTGACCACTTGCTAAGGAACTTCAGTCACCGACTTGTGAAGGCCAGTGACAGACTTAAAAAGTATCTTGCGTGATTTTAGAAGCAAGAGATCGAACGATTTCCCCAAGAGAGAAGAATCTAGTAACTTGAAGAGTACGAATGCTCATTAATGACTTAATGACTTACCAAGAAACATCAGTGAACGGGTGACCTAATGTTTTACAAAGGAGAAAGACATCGAGTTATGTCCCAACGGAGAAAGACATCGAGTTATGTCCCAACGGAGAAAGACATCGAGTTATGTCCCAACGGAGAAAGACATCGAGTTATGTCCCAACGGAGAAAGACAGTAAAAACCTTACCAAGGAACCTCGGTAAAGATTTACTAAGGAAAGCAGGAGAAAGTTTAGGTTTAGTTTATTTTACGGATCAACTTCCTGTCACACGAGTGGAAACACATAACTGCTCCGTTCTGCAACAAACTTGAGTCAAAAGAATCTCAACAGAGTGCATGAACTCCGTTGCATTAGTGCGGATTCTAAAATACTTTGGGTAGATTTTAAACTCCAGATCTTGCCCGGACAGCGCCGTCAGGCTACTCTTTTCGATTTACAACTGCCAAGATATTTTTACGTTCGCAACAATACACACGGGCATTCAGTCTTACTACCCAGAGACCAAGGGAAATTACTAGAAGTCTTCATGGAAAAAAATCCCAGCTTCGCCGGGGTTTAAACCCGGCACCCCCAACACTCCAGGCGGATGCCATACCTCGAGACCATGCAGATTCCCGAAAGTTTTAGTACTCACATTGAGCGAATTAAGATGACCCAAAGGAGAAAGACATCAAACCACGTCTGATAAAGAAAGTGCAATTAACATGTTTTTTTTATTTTTTATTTCACAGCTGGGGTGAATACTGGGGAGAACATGGCTACATCAGGATGTCCAGAAACAAGAACAATCAGTGCGGTATTGCCACTCAGGCCGCTTACCCGATTGTGTAAATTTCTACAAGATCCCACAACATAATGTCTTTCAGAAATAAGTGAAGACACTACTGTAACACTTTGATTGTCACTAATGAATACTATGCGTCAATAAACCATTAAACACAAACTGTAGTGCTTTTTTTTAAGTTTCAGAATCGGTCTCTAGTCCGCCCTAAAAACTGGTGACTGCACAGTTGTGACTGTAATTTTAGTCCTTTTCAGCTTGTTGACCTCCTCCCGACAGCTGCGAGATTTAGTAGATAATTCCTTGACACAGGCTCTGTAGCACCGGCGAGGATCCTGAAATACTTTGGGTAGATTTTTAACTCCAAATTTTGCCCGGCCAGTGCCGTTAGGCTACTCTTTCCGATTTCCAACTGCCGGGGGATTTTTTTACGTGCGCAAAAATGCATACGTGTGCGTCCGATCTCACTACCCACAGACTAGGGAGAATTACTTAAAGCCCTCGTGAAAAAATCCCAGCCCTTACAAGGGATTGAACCCGGAACCTCTAGCACTCGAGGTGGACACCATGCCTCGAGACCACGCAGCCCCCTCAAGCAGTACTAACTTGTCCCAACTTCGGCATTCCTGTGCCTCATTCCCCTGGATGCACCCGATTCGCCCGCATGCACACACAAACCGTCAAGTCGCCAACCTGTAAAGCGATCAAGCTGCGAGCATCAAACCACTAGTCGATCGGACTTGAAAAGTTGCTCTGAAGCCAGATCTGCAATAATCTGCATACTTTTTGGTTTAGAGTGTTTGCTTCAGTTAAGCATCTGCTTTTATAACAAGGATTTAAACCTACACGTCTTGGTGTGTAGGCGCTGTGTTGTGTAGTAAGCCATTGTCAACAATAACAACCTCAATAAATGGCTTTCATAAACCTGCTAGTGTGCCAGGTGTTCTGTTTAGTGACGCTGTCGAATGTTCTCCGTGTCAGTGTATGGGAGTCGTCAGTGTTCACTCTCCCACACTACCGGCGTTTTTCATATGCAAATAAAGCGAAACGGTTGTGTTATGTAAAGTTGCTAAACATATGGCGTGTGTAGATGTAATATTATATGTTTTTACTGGTCCGGTAGCAGATCGTACATAGCTTATTGTGTAAACATTGCGTTAATGTACTCAGTTTACAGATGACGGGGTAGTGTGAATGTAGGTCTATATATGCTGTGGTTCTTTAGTATTTACTTAAGTTCTATTTCTGACCATTTATGTTTCCTATAATTCATTTGTAAATAGTTTTAACGTATAGATTTATATAGGCCAGTTCTTCTTTCGTATAGGCTGTGTCAATTATAAATATATTGTTATGGTGTGTAAAATACTGGTTACTTACATAGGGTTAAACAAAATCATTGTAAATAAGTTTCAATTAATAGTTCTCGAAAAGTTAGTACTTCTGTAATATGTGTCATCTATCTATCTATCTATCTATCTATCTATCTATCTATCTATCTATCTATCTATCTATCTATCTATCTATCTATCTATCTATCTATCTATCTATCTATCTATCTATCTATCTATCTATCTATCTATCTATCTATCTATCTGTCTGTCTGTCTGTCTGTCTGTCTGTCTGTCTGTCTGTCTGTCTGTCTGTCTGTCTGTCTGTCTGTCTGTCTGTCTGTCTGTCTGTCTGTCTGTCTGTCTGTCTGTCTGTCTGTCTGTCTGTCTGTCTGTCTGTCTGTCTGTCTGTCTGTCTGTCTGTCTGTCCTGCCTGCCTGCCTGCCTGCCTGCCTGCCTGCCTGCCTGCCTGCCTGCCTGCCTGCCTGCCTGCCTGCCTGCCTGCCTGCCTGCCTGCCTGCCTGCCTGCCTGCCTGCCTGTCTGTCTGTCTGTCTGTCTGTCTATCTAAGTGTCTGTATGTCTGTCTATCTGAGTGTCTGTCTGTCTGTCTGTCTGTCTGCCTGTCTGTCCGTCCGTCCGTCCGTCCGTCTGTCTGTCTGTCTGTCTGTCTGTCTGTCGTCTGTCTGTCTGTCCATCCATCTATCTGTCCATCTAGAAGCATCTTTATACATCAAGCAAAAAAGAATATGTAGACAAACTGTTGACCTTCCAGAAATTGGTTGTCCACCTAAAAGTATTCCAGAACAAACCCCATGGAAAGAAAAATGTAAACTAACAGTACAAATCCAGACAAATGTGAAAGGAATATTTGAAAGAGCAAGATAGTGTACAACGCAGAATGGCTACCCTCAGTTATACTGATGAAGAATACCCACAAGAACAATGGGTCAGAGTCTATACAGATGGGTCCGCAGAAAGTGCAGTTAGAAATGGTGGTGCTGGAGTGTACATAGAATTCCCATATGGTACTAGGGATAAGTCCAGCGTACCAACCAAAACGTACTGCCATAACTATGATGCAGAAACTCAGACTATCAAGATAGCGAAAGAGAAACTGCCAAATACCAATCTTGGCTCACAGTATGTGGTAATGCTGACAGATGCAAAAACAGTACTTGAAGCACTCCAGACTAGGAAACTACCAGAATTGCAAACACTGCTGAGACAACTTAGCCTTCAGCGAAGAGATGTAATGCAGTGAATACCATAACATTGTATAGTGCCTGGGAATGAGAAAGCTGATCAACTGACAGAAGGTGCGACAAAAGTGCAGCCGGATGTACCAGTCACATACCACCAAAAGAAAATAATCTTTAAATCAATCAGGAAACCACCAGCCCCAGCACAAGACGAGTATTTTATTATGGCAGATCAGAACAAGTCATTATCCTCCGCCTCAGAACAGGGCACAACCGATTACGTAACCACATGTACACAAAATTCAAGATAGGCGTATCAGCCATGTGCACCTGTGGAAAGGTGCCCCAGACAGCAGAGCGTGTACTCCAGGACTGCACCGAATTTGACACATTAAGGCAAACCTTTTGGCCAGAAAGAACAACATTGGAACGTAAACTCTATGGACCACAGGATGAATTAACAACAACAGTAAAATTTATACAAGGGACAAAATTGCTGATATAGACAACTTATTTCAGGCGAACGAAAGAAGAAGTGACGAAATGTAAGACTTCTTTGTGACCATAAAATGTGCCTACTTGAGCCAATTATCCAATCAGTGAAACGAACCCACGACCTTCAAAATGCAAGGGAACAGGCCTAGCTTCGTAACCACGAAAATGCATTCTCGATATGTTTATTATATTTTTGAAAGGAAACTATTTTATACGACTATTTTATTAATTTCAAAAATAGTAAAATCATCAACGTTCAGTGTTTATATATATCCTGGTTGTGGAGAGCTTTATTATTCTTTGCGTATTATCTAATGTCCAGGCCGACCCATGCTTGAGTGGGTACCAGGTACAAGTTCTGGGAAGAAAAGGCGGTCAGCGTGATGCTGACTATATTCCCAAACTAAGTGCCGATTGGTCTATAAAATATAGGTCTAGTCCAATTTGTGCGTTTTCCCGGAAGGTTTGAAAAAAGGTTACTGTACTTGACTTTACTTACAGTATAATGTAAGAAGTAAATCCATAGTTGACCAGTCCTGACAGAAGAAAGGCAAGGGGTAAGGACCGGAGAATACGCCAAAGAATAAACAAACAGAAAGCGATTAATACTCATAGTTTGTTTTATATATATATATATATATATATATATATATATATATATATATATATATATATATATATATATATATATATCAAGCACTGATAATACTAGACAGTTTGAATACACGTTAACACGTTGCTTGTGTTGGTTAAAGATGTGAAGTCTAAGAACGCATCAACAGTCTTCCATTGGATGTACAAACCTCGGCTAGACGCCATGAGTCAATGGATACCAACGCATGTACAGTTTACAGGTATGTGTGGCGTGTGTCGTGTCCATTTGTCGTTGTTTAAGTCTCCAGCCTATTGATAGGTGAAGTAGAGGACTCTTTGCATTAAACCATATTTTATTGACCGATAGGCATTTGATGAGTAATACCATGTACCTAGGACACACCACTCGCCCCTCACTATTTCGTGTCCAAATATCTATTACATTGTACCGGATTTGTTTCACACGGCATGGTCTCTCCATAGAACGTCGAGCCGCCTGCTGAGAAAGCAGCATAAGGCACGAACTATGTAGCTTCAGCAACAATCCCCAGGAATCTCGGTAAAATGTATGCTAGCGAACT
Organism: Candidula unifasciata; assembly: GCA_905116865.2. NCBI lineage: Eukaryota > Metazoa > Mollusca > Gastropoda > Stylommatophora > Geomitridae > Candidula > Candidula unifasciata. The sequence goes on along the minus strand of CAJHNH020001791.1, from coordinate 221,826 downwards.
AAACAACCCAGCACTCGATACGAACCCACGACTTTCAGGGGAAAAGCGAAACGGGTTAACCACCTAATCACAGAACCCTCCCCCTCCCCCCTCTCCCTCTCCTCTTCCTTCTCCCATTACTGTTTAATATGAGAGTGTCGCATTGTTGTAGCATTAGAGGCTCATGTGTACCCAAGAGCCAAAGCTTTTTTTTTTTAAAGAAGACGAAGAAGAAGAGAAGAAAAAGGTGTAAGTACTCACCATAAATTGTTTACAAAATGCACCTTCGACAAGGTATCTATCGCACTAGCACACTGACAATGCACCTTCGACAAGGTATCTATCGCACTAGCACACTGACAATGCACCTTCGACAAGGTATCTATCACACTAGCACACTGACAATGCACCTTCGACAAGGTATCTATCACACTAGCACACTGACAAAATAAATATCTACCGGAAGGTGCTCGTACTCCATACCATTGCTCATCATCATCATGTAGCAGGTTTTTGCAGAACGTCGCTCTCATCACAATCTGCATGAAGGAAACTCGGTCTCTCGCCAGCTCTCCCGCCTCGTATACTTTCATACTCAGGGAGTCACTTATTTCCTGTTCAAATTTTCGTGTTGGTCGACCCCTGCCCCCTCTTCCAGGTACAATGCTTTCAACTCTGAAAAACAACCCACGATTTATAGCGTGGAAAAGCCTCTCTGCTGCTGCTTTTCGACTTGCTAACTGTCTAAATGCCTTCACTCCAGTCTGTTACAACCTCAAGATAAACTACACCCACACATACACACACACACATATATAGGAGCATGTGTGTGTGTATATATATATATATAATTTTATGTATGTATATATGTGTGTGTGTTTGAGAGGAGGGGGGATGTATGCCTTAACTGGAACATAACATATCAACACCTGCAGTGTCTGAAGAAACTATGCATTTTCCCAGCAGGTTGCCAGAATGGCGCTAATACACAAACCCATTGAGAATTGGCTTATCGTTTCTCATTTACCTCTTTGCCCTCTTTATTACAGAACGTATCTGCTTGGGATTTGTATTGTATTTGCTACAGAGGGCGTCGACGCCAGGAAAACGTGGTAGGGGAAACGGGGCCCTAGCCCTGTTGTAATTTTCAAAGAGGTGGTGGACTCAAGGAGCTTAAGCCTTTTTAAGTGTGTAATAATAATAATAATATAAATAATGTTCTCTTTAATGACACTTTCCACGCCTTCAGGGGTATTAGGCACATAGGGATAAACCAGTATTTTTTAGACCTATCAGCACTCATTGGGTGGTGTGGTAAAGATCACACCGGTCGTCTTTTCTTCCCAGGACTTTACCTGATACCGATTTAAGGCTGAGTCTACCCAGGGGCAACAAATATAACTGTATATTTCAAATGAATATTAAGAATCCCCTTGTCTGCTATAGAAACTAACGAGGATTGCTTAAAGGGAGCTAATGAAAGCAGATCAGTATATACAGCTATAAGGAAAGAACTGTTATATGGTCATGTGATTGGGGAGAGTGGCGGGCCAGGAGGTTTTAGAGATTATTGTGAGATCATTACACAACAGCAGGTGGGCTTTAAAAAGTGTTACTCTACGGAAGACCAGACAACATACCTCTCCCAAGAAATAGAGGATGCTTTTCAAGATAAGAAACTGGTACTCGCGGCATGGATAGATTTAAGGAAAGCTTTTGACAAGGTTTGGAAGGAGGGGCTTTTGAAGAAATTGAGAAACTATAAAGTGAATGGAGAAATGTAAAATTGGATTAAAGCATCACTACATAACAGAAGAGCCCGGGTACGGGTAGATGGTTTCAAAGTAAAAATGTTCTGCTGCGACAAGGCGTCCCTCAAGGTGGTGTCATGTCGCCCACACTTTTCCTCTTTTCATCAAAGACTTGATTGTTGAGATACCAAATTGAATACAAATGGCAATGTATGCAGACAACCTGGTACTGTGGTGCACCAATGAACATGCAATGATAGCCCCAAGAACATTACAGCGGGCTACAAATGTACTTGGGACATAAGCAAATAGATGGCGTGTCAGCATCAACACACAAATGGATCAGCACACTCTTCACCCGCTCCCCGAAGCAAAAAGCGGGCATCATAAAACAAAATGCAGTATCCCTAAGAGATGATAAAGAACCCACGTACCTCAGATTCACATATGATGACAGGTTCCTATGGATAAAATATATCAACAAGGCAGCAATCAAAACCAGGCGGAAGACAACCATACTAAGAACAACATGTGGAGCTAGTGGGGGAATATTAAATAAAGTATACAAGCAGAGCATACAACAACACTTGGAATATGGACCAACTGCATGGTGTTCAGCATCCAGTACCACATTAAAGGAGCTGGACAAAGTGCAAAATCAAGCGCTCAGAGTCATCACAGGAGGGATAAAATCAACCCCCATATTAGAAATGGAGAGAGCTGGGAAAACACAGGCACTTAGAGAACTCAGATATACAAAGACGCAAATACAAGCTGAAAAGTTCCTCAGTATGCTAGATCACCCCATGAAAGATAGATTTCAGAACCTAGCATTGGGAGATTTAAAAAGAAGTAGCTTTACACACCAAGCAAAAATAAAAGACAAACTACTGACCTTCCAAAAATTGGTTGACCACCTAAGGTATTTCAGAACAAACCCCATGGAGAGAAAAATGCACACTAACAGTACAAATCCAGAAAAATGTAAAAAGAATATTCGACAAGAAAGAGCAAGATAGTGTACAGTTATATTGATGAAGAATACCCACAAGAACGATGGGTCCGTCTCTATACAGATGGGTTCGAAAAAAAGTGAAGTTATAAATATTGGTGCTGGAGTACACAGAATTCCTAGATGGTACTAGGGATAAGTCCTGTGTACCAACCGGGAAGTACTGCCATAACTATGATGCAGAAACTCAGGCTATCAAGATAGCAACAGAGAAACTGCTAAATACCAATCTTGGCTCACAGCATGTGGTAATGCTGACAGATGCAAAATCCTTACTTAAAGCACTCCAGTCTAGGAAACTACTAGAACTGAAAACACTGCTGAAACATCTGTCAGCGAAGAGGCGTAATGCAGTGGATACCGTCACACTGTGGTGTGCCTGGAAATAAGAAAGCTGATCAACTGGCAGGGGAAGATGAGACGAAAGTGCAGCCAGATGTACCAGTCATAAACCACCAAAAGAAAACGAACTTTAAATCAATGAGGAAACCACCAGGCCCTGCACAAGACGACTATTTTATTAAGGACAGATCAGAAAAGTCATTATCCTGCGCCTCAGAACAAGGCACAGTCGATTACATAACCACATGTACACAAAATTTAAGATAGGCATATCAGCCATGTGCACCTGTAGAAAGGTGCCCCAGGACTTCACCGAATTTGACACATTAAGGCGAACCGTTTGGCCAGAAAGAAAAATAGTGGAACGTAAACTCTATGGACTTCGAAATGAACTAACAACGACAATGAAATTTATACGAGAGACAAAATTGCTGATATAGACAACTTATTTCAAGCGAACGAAAGAAGAAGAATAAGAATTGTGACGACTGGGAAGATCAACGGTAGAAGAGGGAGAGTCGGACCGAGAGAGATGATGACAGATGGACTGCGACACTGGCACGGATATGATCGCTGAAACTGACCCAGAGGACAAGGGGCCGAGATCTGTAGAGATGTGTGATCGCCTACACCAGTCGACAGGGCACGTGGTGATGATAATAATGATGATGATGATGATGATGATGATGGTAAAATAAAAGGAAATGTATAAGCTAACATTTATAACGCGATCGTCTATACTTTTTTAGGCGTAACAACTTAGCCTCCATGCAAAATTTCATGGGATGAAATTCAGCTCCCCATCCCCCCCCCCACCCATCTCCCTCTCCCCCCCCCCCCCCCCCCCCCCCCCCCCACGCCTAATTTCCTCCCTAGAAAATAAAACTATTAGGGGCAAGGTGTGGTGCTCTAGGTACTTAAACCCTTGGGTTCCGGTGCCCCTGTTGTGTTGTCTTTGAATAGGTAGCTTTATGTGTGTTTTTATACTGTTTCCTCTGTATTGCTTTCCAGTTAAACGTCACTGGCTTTAGTCCTTCCCCTGGCGTGGGATAGCTTAGGCCTACAATTGCAACATAAGTATTCTGACACTTTGGGTGAATGGGGAGGCAGTGTTGACAACTTTTGTCAGTGGCGTCGACACAGAGAAACTGTTGGGGTTTGAAAGGTGGGGGGGGGGGAGCGGCGGCAGTCTTCTTATATTTCTTTTTTTAATTTAAGGGGCGGCTCTTAAAGGACTTGAGACTTTAGTCTTTTGTAAGTGCGCAATAATCATAAAATGTGCTTAATGGCAAATATACTTAACAATTTTTGGGGGTCAAATAAAATGCATGCATTAAAAAAAAAAAATACATAAAAACGAAAAGAACGTCTATGCATAGTAAGTAATACCATTTAACCTTTTGCAAATATCCAGGAAGGGGTCAGTTGTGGAAAGAGAGCTGCTAGGTCAGCTTTTTACAAAAAAATGTTTTGGGAGTGAGGTGTTAGAGTGCTTGATCCCCCAAGTTGCAGCCCGCCTGATTGCTGTCTTTCCCTACTACAGCTCATTTAACATTCCACCTTTTCACTTACAGCAGCGAACATACTGCGCACGCTACCCATGTCCTGACCCCGAGAGGTCACAATAACAAGAGGACCTCTATGGAATATTAGCAGAATGATGTGAACTCTTTCAACAGTCTGTATTCAGCGAGGCTAACGAAGCTTGACGAGACATGTACGGGGAAAACAACAATCAAGTGTTGGAGGCTATTTTCAATGATTCGCTAGAGCTCTTGTTGGGACCAGGGCTGTCGAAGTTGGTACTTTCGTACACATTTTGTAGGAGCAAAACTACTCTCAGTACGACACCCGATGTTTTGTTGCGTTTTAGAAATTTTGCAACAATATGTTCAGTTCTGTAACGGTTTTGAACCTTTAAAAAAATGGCTGTGAGTATACTGGAAAATCGTTCTTCTTTAAAGACGCCAACAATTAACACATTGATAAGTTCACATCTATTGCTTCAAGATATTAATCATTAATTGCGTAAACTAGAAGTCATCATAACAATTTTGTAACAAACTACACGCGCGCGTGCACAGTGCATCGCGATTTGTATCTCGAATCTTGGCTCGTATTTAAAGCTCAAAATGGGATTTGAAAGAAGTTGGTATCTCGCAATGTTTGTATGTAAAGCGGTGGGTAACTCGATGTCGAACTGTAGTCAGCTTTACAATACTACAATCACAAAAAGCAAAACAAACGTTACGGCGAAAAAGCTTTCATCAGCTTGCAACACAAACAACAATTCAAAATTCACCTATCTGTCACACAATCTCCATAATCCGCTCAAATAATAGATGCGTCTGCCTGTGTGTGTTGTTGCAGTAAATCAATACAGGTCAGAAAATGCTCTAGAGACGTGGTATAGCAGTGAGTTATTACAGCGACGGTCGCTTCTCAATTATTATTTTTTTTTATAGATAAAAACTATGTTAAACATTAACGCTTTCATTGCCAGCAGCTGTACCATCAAATAGTTTCAGAGGGAGAGTGGAGTAAGAGAGGAAAATATAGGGAACCCTTTTCGACGCCTTCATGTGTATTGGGCTTACAAGTCTAGACCTCTTTCTTATAGACCAATCGGCAATCGGTGGCTGACGTGGTCAATATTACGCTAGCTGCCTTTACTTCCAGGATTTTACCTGGTACCCATTTAAAGCTAGGTCCATCTGGGAACCAATGTCATTGTTTAATAAACAAATGTCCAGCTCCGTCAGGAAGAGAGTGTATAACCACTATGAGAAATCATGAATGGATGTACCACTAAAAAGTTGAACGTACTGAGAAAATGGACACCGTGGAAGCCAGATTTTTAGTGAGCTGCAATCAAATGTAAAATATTAAAAAACACTTTACTGTATGGTTGAGTTTAGAAAAAAAGAAACATCAACACACCATACTCTGCCTGGAATCCAAAGAGTTAAGGCTCTTATGAGAGAGAAGAAGAAGAAAGTTTATAATGAGACAGTCGCTACTGTTTTAGGTATATCTACAGATTCTAACCCTCAACCCTACGGGAGATTATATACTGCAAAAGAAACACATTAACTAACACACCAGAGGCTTTAGAAGATCATTAAACGTCAGTCCTACTGGCTATTTGTTGAATGTGCACTGTAAGCCGATATAATGTCATCGATATCTCCCATCACATTCAAGCTTACGACTGAGATAACGTATTCCGTTTGATCTTTTTATGTCCCAAGCGGTTATTATAACAGGTACTTTGGGTCTACATGCTTTACAATAATAGCAGAATGGCGCTGAATGAGTCAACTAAAAAAAAAATAGAGAAGGAAGTAGCATGAGGGGCAGGGGCCGACCAGCACAAAAATGGATACATACCACTCTGGTACCATGCCTTCTGCCATTGATCTTTCCAATCCGCCGTGGCGCTTGAAATGGCCAGAATTTTCAGTTCCCAAGACAAGATCTGCCAATGTCCTTACTGTTTAGATCTGATAGAATGTTAGCATTTCTTGACTTCTGTGTCTATAGTATTGTGAGAATCTCTCAATGGCATATAAGCTCAAAAGCCCCTTAATAACTGCTAAAGTTACCTGTTCTTGTAAGACAGTTTTATACTTCTTCCTTGTTCATTAGGAGCCGAGATATCAAAGTGGCTTAACGCTTGCCTGCTAGCCGAAGATTTGGCTAAACGCTTGCCTGCTAGCCGAAGATTTGGCTAAACGCTTGCCTGCTAGCCAAAAATTTGGCTAAACGCTTGCCTGCTAGCCGAAGATTTGGCTAAACGCTTGCCTGCTAGCCGAAGATTTGGCTAAACGCTTGCCTGCTAGCCGAAGATTTGGCTAAACGCTTGCCTGCTAGCCAAAGATTTCGCTAAACGCTTGCCTGCTAGCCGAAGATTTGGCTAAACGCTTGCCTGCTAGCCAAAAATTTGGCTAAACGCTTGCCTGCTAGCCGAAGATTTGGCTAAACGCTTGCCTGCTAGCCGAAGATTTGGCTAAACGCTTGCCTGCTAGCCGAAGATTTGGCTAAACGTTTGCCTGCTAGCCAAAGATTTGGCTAAACGCTTGCCTGCAAGCCGAAGATTTGGCTAAACGCTTGCCTGCTAGCCGAAGATTTGGCTAAACTCTTGCCTGCTTGCCGAAGATTTGACTAAACGCTTGCCTGCTAGTCGAAGATTTGGCTAAACGCTTGCCTGCTAGCCGAAGATTTGGCTAAACGCTTGCCTGCTAGCCGAAGATTTGGCTAAACGCTTGCCTGCTAGCCGAAGATTTGGCTAAACGCTTGCCTGCTAGCCGAAGATTTGGCTAAACGCTTGCCTGCTAGCCGAAGATTTGGCTAAACGCTTGCCTGCTAGCCGAAGATTTGGCTAAACGCTTGCCTGCTAGCCGAAGATTTGGCTAAACGCTTGCCTGCTAGCCGAAGATTTGGCTAAACGCTTGCCTGCTAGCCGAAGATTTGGCTAAACGCTTGCCTGCTAGCCGAAGATTTGGCTAAACGCTTGCCTGCTAGCCGAAGATTTGGCTAAACGCTTGCCTGCTAGCCGAAGATTTGGCTAACGCTTGCCTGCTAGCCGAAGATTTGGCTAAACGCTTGCCTGCTAGCCGAAGATTTGGCTAAACGCTTGCCTGCTAGCCGAAGATTTGGCTAAACGCTTGCCTGCTAGCGGAAGATTTGGCCAAACGCTTGCCTGCTAGCCGAAGATTTGGCTAAACGCTTGCCTGCTAGCCGAAGATTTGGCCAAACGCTTGCCTGCTAGCCGAAGATTTGGCTAAACGCTTGCCTGCTAGCCGAAGATTTGGCTAAACGCTTGCCTGCTAGCCGAAGATTTGGCTAAACGCTTGCCTGCTAGCCGAAGATTTGGCTAAACGCTTGCCTGCTAGCCGAAGATTTGGCTAAACGCTTGCCTGCTAGCCGAAGATTTTGGGTTTGAATGACATCATCGAGCGGACATTTTAATAACTGGCACTGACTCCCAGCTCGACACAACCTAAGGTTGTTACAATAAACATTTCATCGGAAGTAAAGGCGGCAGGTACTAAATAATCTGTAAAAAGAAAAATTAGTCTAGCATTAAATTTCCTATGCACTACTGACATAAAAAAGATCCTGGATTTTTACAGTACTTCTCAATTTTCCCCGCGTAATATTACTATTTTCATCGTTTTCTTGGTCTGCCTCGTGGTCTACGACCATACATCTCCCTCATGTATACAGTTTTAAATTTTCTGTCATTTGACATTTTTTTCAATATGCCCCAACCATTTCAGTCTTTTAGCTCTCATTAAGCCAGTTATCAGTGGTGATTTAAACAAATTATGAATTTCGTTGTTGCTTCTCACTCCCTATTCGCCGCTGTTTGCAACTTTGGTGGGTCCAAAGATTCGTTGTAAGACTCTGTTTCCGAAAACCTGTAATAAGGCGTCATCTCTTTTAGTTGTGCTCCAAGTTTCAGAGCCATATAAAACGTCTGGTCTTATCAACGTTTATATATTTTGATATTCTTGGTGTTGCGAGACAGAACTTTGACTTTAGTAGATGTTGAAGGGCTCCGCGTAAAACGTTTGGAAATAATATCTCCTGGGCTTCAAAGATACATGGCGCGACCCTGTGAGCTGCGGATTTCATTTGTAATGTTTTTCGACTGTGACCAACGTGGTGTTGTGAACTGTAGATTTAGAAAATGGCGCGTTTCCTGTCGCTGCAATATTGGTGGTACCCTTATGTGATTAATATTGATCGCGTGCGCAACTGCTGATCTGTTGGAGTCTTCTGCTACCATCCATGATGAACTGCATTTCTAATGTCGGACTGTTTGTGTTAGCACTTCTGGTGGCTACCGTTTGCTTTTAATGCGTGTGTATGCTAGTGCATATCCTGAGACAGCAGTCTGTCAATCTTTCCCCAAGGGACTGCGACGAACATTCTGTGTGTTTTTCGTTGGCACAGGAGCGGAGCAACTATGGGGTGACTCGTTTGCTATGAAGCTGAAACTAAGATTACAAAGACTACCAAAGATACAAGGGTGTCTTTACTCACAACAATATGGCTATTTAAAAGGGGGAAAGGGGGATATATAGTTGTGCTAAACAGTGAGGTCTTTCAAAAAAGGGTGCCGGTGCACTGCTAGAAAGGCATTGAATGTGCGACTTTCCTGGTGAAATGTCTGCTTCTGCAGCTGTGAAATGTTAATTTGCATATGCATCTGTCCCCAGTTTTACGAGCAAGAAACCTAATAGCCAAGGGAAAAGGGGGTAAGTTTTGTTTGTGGTGTCTTCTTGACGTTTTGTACGGTTGTCATAATGTCGCGTTCATGTCTTCTATGTGTTTTAAACGGCTGTCACAATATATAAGTATGCTGAACATACAACAACAAAATACAGTAAATGATTCTGGTTACGCCAGTGGCGCTTTAGGCACTCTATGCGATATATATATATATATATATATATATATATATATATATATATATATATATATATATATATATATATATACATACATATACATATACATATACATATACATATACATAAAAAGCAGCACACGATTGATCTTATTCTTCTTCACTGCCGCGGATGTGGACTGAAAACCTAGGATTCAGCTGCTTGCTCTTCTGGCCGCCTCAACCATGAACACATCGTTGCTGTTGTGGAGTTTCATGTGCGTTGCGAACCCGACTCGTAATTCCAACTTACCGCGATCAAAACCCACTGCTGGCTGCGTGGATTTTTTTCATGATATGGGGCGTCTCATGTCGTCCCAGCCTAAAATAGGTATCAGGATGTACGTCCTGGGGAAGTAAAGACGGCCAGCGTAATGCTGACTACATTACCCACCTAGTGCCGATTGGTCTGTAAAAATATAGGCGCTCTTCCCATATGCCCGATGCGCCTACAGGCGTGAAAAGGGATCTTTACTTTACTTATTCTAAGAAAATTTGTGTGAAGCTCCCAATTAGTCGACTCTTACGACATGCTTTTGGGTAGGCAGTGGGCCTATTCTTGTTTTTCCTATAACAGGGCCCCTGAACCCACACGGGGATGTGACATTTAAGTTGGTCACTCCATGAACATGATATAAACTAAAACTGTAAACTGTGTAGAAGTCTTCTTGAAGTATGCATGCGGCCAGAATGCAGACTGTAATTACAATTATGACAGTTGAAGTATACAAACGTAGTGAGTAAGAAGGCTGACCCCTTGTTTCGTAATGATATAACTTTAAAATTGTGTTCTTGAACTTTCAGACCGCCGACTGATGTTGGGCACCAGAAAAGCCCAGGTCGGCCGGCTAATATATTCGTTAATCACATAATGGGGAAGGATGATAAGTAATTTTTTTTCTTTTCCTGGATTGCAGTTTGTAGGATTATCACCTACGATGAGAATAAAAAAATAAATTAAAAAAATATCGCGTCGGCTGAAACTTGTAATTATGTAAGATCAGTCAGTCAGTCAGTCAGTCAGTCAGTCAGTCAGTCAGTCAGTCAGTCAGTCAGTCAGTCAGTCAGTAGCATTTCCTTTGTTGAACCTTGCTCCCATAACAACCTACCGGAAAACTTCTCGATCACAAACAAGATGTCCCTCGTCTGATACACCCATCTGGAGATCATCCGCCACATCCTACACTCATCTTCTCTTTGGCCTTCCTCTTCGTCTGTTCCCAGGCATATACTGCTCCATTACTATTCTCCTCTAAACTTTCTTGACGTTTCAAGTGACCAAAATATTTCAATTTTTTTTTTTTCGTTTTATCGTCTTTAAAAGCCAACCGTTTTCAATATTTGGTTCTTGAAGTATGGATGCATTTGTTCTTTTCTTTACCCATGAGATTTTTAGAACCCGTCAATAACATGTGCATTCAAAGGCATTTATGCTCTGTTCAGCTTGTTTAGTAACGGTCCAGGTCTCATCGTGTACCACCAGATTTAACAAATAAGCCACTATCTACATTTGTTTTTTGTTTATGTCTTTGGTTAGCAGTCAGGTGGGCTTCAAGGCAATTGTCCCTGTTTTGGTGGGTCGCGGGTGTAAAAAGATTCAGAAACACTGACTTAAAACTGTGCTAGTCTGTCATAACCCACGCGATCACTCAGCAGTATGTATATGTGTAAACGTTCTCACATTTCACACCGTGTCTCTATGTGTCGAATTTTCGATTTGCAGCTGGATTAAGGTGTCGACGTTAAATCTGGCAGACATTAATGGATAGATTCAGATCTCTATTACCCTTATCATAGTATATACTTTCCTTCTATCGTACTTTTTTGTGTGTGGCCTGGTTTTGCTTGTGCCAAGTTTAATGGCTGAAATTGTTTGTTTGCCAGGAGTTGTGTATTTCTGTCCGTAGATATGTGTGAAGTTGTCACTTTGAATATGTCTGGGTCCACTACGATGGTCCTGTGTTATAGTTTCGTTTTTCGTAACCACTATACCTTCTTCTTCTTCTTCTTCTTCTTCTTCTTCTTCTTCTTCTTCTTCTTCTTCTTCTTCTTCTTCTTCTTCTTCTTCTTCTTCTTCTTCTTCTTCTTCTTCTTCTTCTTCTTCTTCTTCTTCTTCTTTTTCTTCTGCTTCTGCTTCTTCTTCTTCTTCTTCTTTTTTTCCAGTTTGTAACACCAAGTGTTTGTAGATCTCTCTGGGCATTATCTCTCCATCGTCTTCTTGGTTTGCCTCATGGTCTACAACCATTGATCTCCCATGTCGGTATAGTTTCTATTCTCTCTGTCATCTGACATTCTCTAAATACTCCCCAGCCATTTTAACCTTTAGCTGTCATGATATGATGACAATGATCAACGGTGTTTAAAATATGGGGATTATCCCACCTACTGGCTGTAATTAAATTGTGTTTGTACTTAGATCCTATATATGGTTTTCTTCTGTGGGAAAAATGTCCTGTCCTCTCTCCATTGAGATGTCGTGTGGCCCCCGGAATATTGATGTTCGTGCACTTGACCTGCCCCCCCCCCCCCCACCACCCCACCCCCAACCTTACCCATCTTTGAATAGTTGTAAACAAAGAAGGAGACAGCAAAGACAGTTTGTAAAATTACATTCAGTAGATTGTCTCACAACCTGCAATAGCAGTCACATTTCGCAGTACAATTATAACTATTAATAATGTGAATATATCTGCATTTTAAATGTCTGTCCCACCACAACCAGAATGATCAGAACCTCGCCTGGCGGCCTGAACGTTTTTGGGTTCAGAATCATACTGAGGCGGAGTTCTTTCAAAATTGACCTTGGCGTCCAAGTCGACCAGGTCTAAAATGGGTAACAAAAAATGTCATGGAAAGTAAAGGCGGCTGGTCTGTAAAAGCGTTTCCTGCATCACATTTCTGATGCATCATCCTCATTAATCAGCATGTTCTTGACGGAATGCCGCACTTTTCGCAGCACACCTGAACATCTTTAACCAATTCTATTCCCTATGTGATAGTTTGGTTTAGTTTAGTCTAGACGACGGTTCAACATCATGGCACACGGGTGTCAACCATCAGTGCTCCGTTATACTTCTGACTCAAGCCTGAGTTAGATACTTCTAACTCAACCCTGATTTAGTACACGAACTCCGTTGCACCGGCGAGGATCCTGAAATACTTTGGGTAGATTTTTAACTCCAAACTTTTCCCGGGCAGGGCCGTTAGGCTATTCTTTTCGATTTCCAACTGCCAGGGGATTTTTTTTTTACGTGCGCAGCAATACACAGGGGGTCCTATCTTACTACCCAGAGACCAGGGGAAATTACTAGAATTCAACGTGAAAAAACCCCAGCCAACACCGGGACCTAAACCCGGGACCTCCAGCACTCTAGGTGGACACATGCCTCGAGACCACGCGGCCCCCGGCACACCTGGCAGTTTCTAACCAGTTCTCTACCCTAAGTGATTTCATAGCCAGTGCGTCTACGTTGTCTTGTGTACACCTTCATATAGCCGTCTCCATGCGCCATTGCCATAAGAGGTATTTTGTTTTCCTTATTGTTCCTATACCTAGACAACCAGCACCTATTCAGTTCAACAACAGCACCACTCGAGACTGCAAATCTCTTTCACTTTGTGTTGTCCCAGATCCGAAGCTGCTGCGTATTCTATATTGGGAAAGCAAACTCCGACTTTTTAAATAGAAGACAAACATTGAACGATGTGAGGGCAAACAGAAGGAAAACAACTCCGGCAACTGATAACAGAATTGTTTCGCTGACGCTTTTAGGAGAGCGCAATCATCTGCGAAAGGACTATTTGGGACACTTTTTTCTTCTTCTTCTTCTTCTTCTTCTTCTTCTTCTTCTTCTTCTTCTTCTTCTTCTTCTTCTTCTTCTTCTTCTTCTTCTTCTTCTTCTTCTTCTTCTTCTTCTTCTTCTTCTTCTTCTTCTTCTTCTTATTATTATTATTATTATTATTATTATTATTATTATTATTATTATTATTATTATTATTATTATTATTATTATTATTATTATTAAAGTAAGATATGGAAATGGAGCTCCTTTGTGAAGGCACTGGGCTCCAAGATTCATGTTCTTGTACATCTCTTTTTCTTTCTTAGCTTCTGTAATCTTTTTTTTTTTGTCTTTGTTTTCTGTTTCTCAATAATTTGTTCTTTTCTCTGTTAGTTCTTTCTTATTTTATTAAGTTCATCATCGATTTACTGTTCCGTCTGTAAATGAATTTTTTTCTTACTCAAAAGATACCCCCCCCCCCCCCAAATCCCATTTCCCCCACCCTCAGAATATAATAACTTATTTCTATAATTGTATTAGTATCATTTTTAACTTCGGTCGAAATTTTGGCTTGTTTTTGTAACCCCACACCCCTTTTTTTCTCGTTTTTTTTTTTTTTTTTAAGCTACGGGTCTTAGCAAAGGAAACTTTTAATTACGTTGTTAAGTAGTTGAAGGGCCCTTTTCGCACGTGGGGCAATTCGACATGATGCGAGACCCAAATTTGGTATTGATCACTTAACAATCAGTAGGCAATGTGGTAAAGGTTGCCCCAGTCGCTTTTCTTCACAACTCATATTCTGGTAGCTCATTTAGGCTGATTGAAATAGTTGCTTGATTCTGACTTTGTAAGTGCTAAAAAAGCTCATTCATAGTATTTGAAAGGATTGCAGTGGGGTGGTCGGCCAGACGGTTAAGAACGCTGTGGTCTCACGGGGAAAACTCAGGTCTGAATCCTTGGTAAGGTTTTGGGTTTTAAAAAAAACATTTTAGAATTTAAAAAATTTAAAAATCCTAACATGACGGTCAGTGGCGACAGCACAAGCCTTGCGGCCCTCACTTTTAAGGCTCAAAGACCCTCCTGCCTATACCGCAGAAGTGGTCAATAAAGGCAGTAGTTGGAAGTTTTTGGCTTAGCGCATTGGTTCCCATTCCAACATTGTTCAGCCCCCCCCCCCCTTTCCCCCCACCTCCCAACATGAAACAATGAGGTTTAAAAAAAGGCCCGATTCATGTTTCCTGGCCTATCTACACACTTTCTCGGTCTGGTCTAGGTTAGAGGGGTGTCACGTTCTGCTGTTTTCTTCAAAAAAAGGTCTGTCGTGTGTCCTAGGCTCAGGTTATGGGTAGGGAGGGGGTTTGGGTTAGGGCCAGTTATAAATGTTCTGGAGTCATTAAAAGCTGTGCCGTCGTGTTGTATAGATCAGAATGCAACTGGCACCATTAGTTTTGGAACTCTGCGCTGGCTGCTGAAAATGGGGACGGATCTCTTATCGGAATTTCCCGAGTGCTGTTTTTTTTTTTACCCCACCAGGACATCACACAAGCGATAAACACCCGATGCCACAAAGTGCTACCATGTGGATGAGGATCGCCGTGGAGAGGTCCCAAGAACCGCGTTCAGCCATTAGGCCATATTTATGGCCAGGCTATATTGCGGCTCCCGGCAAGAGCCAGGGTGGGGCTTCAAATAACGGAAAAGTTCATCCTAAAAAGGATGGTGAATGACTTATGTGCTGTGATGTCGGTTCTTGAATCAACTCAACTCAACTCAGCTAATAATATTCCGTAAAATGAAGTGTGCTTATCAATATATAACACGACTTAAAAGTATAGCAAAACGTAATCTTGAAAAATTGCAACATCGAGAAGGATCAAGAGGAAAGCCAGTAGAACGATGAACTCCTGGTAGGACAAATAATTCATACAAGAAAGCAATATCAATAGAACATCTAGCTAATTGGAACAAAGACGAAGCACTATACTCAATGACGATGAGCTTTGAATTCTCTCCCCTTCTGGTTCCTCTTAACTAAAGGAAAGACAGTAGGTTAAAGTCTAAGCTATCAGAAACACGAAACCAAAACCATACCGTATTTAGACAGACACCCGACCTTCTTTCTCCTTGAACAAACAAAACTGGTTACGTCTTCGATGGTGTAGATAGACCAACCCTTGTGTTTTCTCACCGCACGTTTAGGTTCGTAAAACTCGCAGAACTCATATGTTAATATATATATATATATATCTGTCTGTCTGTCTGTCTGTCTGTCTGTCTGTCTGTCTGTCTGTCTGTCTGTCTGTCTGTCTGTCTGTCTGTCTAACTGTGCGTGCGTGCGTGTGTGTGTGTGCATATATAAATTTGTGCGTATGCTTACAGAGCGATACAAAGAAAGAGAGGGGTGGGGGGTATCTCCATTTTCCAAGGGTTAAGAATTAGTCATCACCTCGAGACTTAACTATGGTACAAGGTAGAAGAGAAGAAGAAGAAGAATTAGGCATCCCCTCGACACTTAACCAAGGTACAAGGTAGAAGGGAAGAAGAAGAAGAATTAGGCATCCCCTCGACATTTAATTAAGGTACAAGGTAAAAGAGAAGAGGAAGAAGAATTAGGCATCCCCTCGACACTTAACTAAGGTACAAGGCAGAAAAGAAGAAGAAGAAGAATTTGGCCTGCAGGCCCGTCTAACTTGTTGCCCTTCTGTCCCTTCTCCTCTGACACATGATGATGTCCATACCCGTTTTACATTGTAGAATTCCCTGTCCACACTGCTCAAGAATTTCCAGTGCTAGAATTCGCCTTATCAGCGATCTGCGCACTCACAGAACCTAATCCAGTCACTATTGGATGAAAAGACTGGTCATCATTATCTGTGCTGGACGAACAACAACATTGGAATAATAAGCATCGCTGACATCAACTAGCTTTTAATTGTTTAAACGCTGGAATAACAATATATACGCTAAATAATAGTATATTAGATAGTGCATCACAAAGAGCAATGTCACTTAAATATAATGGAAGGACAACCAGAGGTCGATCAAGCAAGCGATGGATAGATGGAATATCTGAGGCCGTAATACCAGCATCTGCATAGCAAATACCAAGGCTCGCACCTGATGCCTTTTCAAGACCTGATGCTGAAAGGTAGACCAGGACTTGAGAAGAAAAAAGGTAAAGGTCCTTTGTTCATGCCTTTAATCATATATGGAATTCAGGGTTAGACCTTTATTTTTTTTATAGGCCAATCTGCACAAGATGGATGAAATCGTCAGCATCACGCCGGTCGCATTTACTTCCCGAAACTGCACCCGGTACCCACTCAAGGCTGGGTCGACCAGGGAGTCAAGTCATTTTTTTTAAAAAGTCTTGTTTCTCCAGGAAGCAAACCCACGACCCTCCGATCCGCACGCGAACGTCTAGCCGCTACGCCACGGCACTCCCAGAGAAGAAAAAGAGGAAGTATAAAAAAGCCAAGGCATTTATACAAGAGAAAGGAACATAGACATATACTCAGTGATACAGAGAGACTGTGTTCGGAGAGATAGAGAATTGTGGGTGTTGCTATGCAAATACTGACTTAGAATGTAAGTTGTTATGTCTTGTCATATTCTAGGGTTAGTAAGATTGGATTGTTCCCTCTCCCCTTTTACTGTCTTCTGTCTTTTCTTACCAAGCAATTCTTAGATCCTGTTTTCTGGCTTAACCGTTGACTGGGTGATGAAAACATTTTTCTGTTGGAAACATCGGCATTGACTGGGTTGAGAACCCAGAGTTGGAAGACGTTGATTCTGTTGACAACAATGTTCTGTAAAGAAAATACAACTATGCCATGCAAAGAAAAACAGATGATTTAACAAATATAGCATCAGAGGTTGGGCTACAAATAAGTTATGAAAAGAGAATATATGAAGACACTAACAACAGATCAAGTAGAAGTAACACTGGAGACAAAAGTAATTAAAGTAACAGATTTGTTTACTTATTTCGGTAATAATTTTGATAGTGAAGAAAATGAAAAAAAAATGTAACACGCATTGGCAAGGCATCAAAAATTTTTAAAGTTTTAGCAGAAGACGGAACTCTAAATTGTATTGTTTTCAAACCAAGTTACGTATTTTCAATTCTAATGTTATTTCAGTTTTAACATATCCAGGTGAAAGTTGGAGAATCACTAAAAACACGGAAGACAAGTTCAATGTTTTCGGGAAAAAAATGCCTGAGGAAAACGATGAACATAAAATGTGATGGATTCAAGAGGGGTTGAAGAAATAAGAGAAATGTGTGGGTAACCACTAATATCAACAGTTATAAGACAGAAATACTGATATTGAAGACATACAGAGACGACAGCAGAGGATCACCAGACGGGCATTAAAACTTGAAATAAATGATTTAAGAAGGCGAGGACGCCTAAAAGAGCCCCTACGGGATAGAACCCTCTAGATAGCGAGCCCTAACGTGACATATAGTGGCACAACAGGACTGCAAATAGATGAATTCTCAGGAAACTGGAAATTGTCTAGTACCCACTCTTAAGAGGCTGGGTCGACCCCCTAGAGCCGAACTATTCGGGTACATCTTTTCCTCATCATCATCGTTAGGTAGCAGGTCCTTTGCAGAACGTCGCTCTAATCACAGCCTGTCTGATAGAAACTAGGTCTCTCGCATCGTGTACTTTCCTGCCAACCGTGTCACTTCTATGCTGCGCCTATCTGGGTAGGTAGGGTGTATCCCACTAGGACATCACACAAGCGATAAACACCAGGTGACACAAAGTGCCACCATGCGGATGAGGATCACCTGTATAGAGGTGCCGGAAACCCCGTTTAGCCGTTAGTCCACATTTAAGGCCCGACTATATTTAGGGCGCCCGGCAAAAGCCAGGGTGGGGGCTTCAAAATAACTAAAAATTGCATCCCACATGGAGACGACGAACTAAAAAAGCTACATAATGCCTATGTTCGTCCTCGTCGGTCCCTGTCCATCTGCCCAGGCACGATACCTTCTGCTACTATTCTTTTTAATCCACCAGAGCGCTTGATGTGGCTAAAAATATTTCTGTTTTCGAAGCAAGATTATGTTTACTACCCAATACTCCTTGATGTTAAGATCTTTGAGAATGACGGTATTTCTTTTATTTTTGGTCTATGGTGTTCTGAAAGCAGGGGAAGACCAAGAAGAAGATGGATTGAAGAAGTCACGGACAACTTGAGACTTCATAACATCACGGCATATGAAGCGACTGAGCGCGCCCTGGCTCTGTTGCCGATCATCTGATAGACTGCGACGCCTAGCGGCACAAGCAGATTTTGACAAAAGAAGAAGAAGGTGTTCTTAAAAACCTTTGTATAGTAGTTCAGCTCAAACGCCTACATGCTCTCCCCCGCGAGACAGTCCACGACTCACATCGGTATGTTGCTATATCACAGCTACTCGTGTGTGTGTGTGTGTGTGTGTGTATGTGTGTTGAGGCAGGCGAGACAGTCCACGACTGACATCGGTATGTTGCTATATCACAGCTACTCGTGTGTGTGTGTGAGTGTTTAGGCAGGCGAGACAGTCCACGACTGACATCGGTATGTTGCTATATCACAGCTACTCGTGTGTGTGTGTGTGTATGTGTGTTAAGGCAGGCGAGACAGTCCACGACTGACATCGGTATGTTGCTATATCACAGCTACTCGTGTGTGTGTGTGAGTGTTTAGGCAGGCGAGACAGTCCACGACTGACATCGGTATGTTGCTATATCACAGCTACTCGTGTGTGTGTGTGTGTTTAGGCAGGCGAGACAGTCCACGACTGACATCGGTATGTTGCTATATCACAGCTACTCGTGTGTGTGTGTGAGTGTTTAGGCAGGCGAGACAGTCCACGACTGACATCGGTATGTTGCTATATCACAGCTACTCGTGTGTGTGTGTGTGTGTGTGTTTAGGCAGGCCAGACAGTCCACGACTCACATCGGTAACTGCTATATCACAGCTACTCATGTGTGTGTG
>CAJHNH020001791.1:177500-197500 GCA_905116865.2 Candidula unifasciata | reverse complement strand
CTTTTGGTGCATACCTTGTATAGTTTGGTTTTACACGGCATTCTGTCTAAGTGAGCAAACAATTTGATCTGCTGTCTTTGTATGTAATTTAGAACTGTTTCTGTGCTTACTTTTTCATATTTTATGTGTGTGTGTATGTCTGTCCGTGTGTGTGTGTTTGCGTGTGTGTCTGTGTACGCTTGAGTGTGTATGTACGCATGCATGCGTGTATGTATGTATGTATGTATGTATGTATGTATGTATGTATGTATGTATGTATGTATGTATGTATGTATACATGCATGTATGTATGTGTGAATGTGTGTGTGTGAAAATGTGAATGTATGTAGGAATGTATATATGTATGTTTGTAGGGTGTGTATATGAGGGTGAGTATGTGTATTTGTTAGTTAGTGAGTGAGTAGGTAGGCATGTGTATGTGTGCGCGTGCGAGCATTTGTGTGCATTTTTCCACACATTATTTTGTGATTTTTCTTGAGATTTATATTTTTGCATATTATTATATGGACATAACATGATTTATTTTTAAAATACAACTGCTTTGTGTGAGAGAGATAGGTGTTTAAAAGGGCCTGCGTGCCCAATTTGTGACCCTTTGAAAAAAGAGTTCGTTCGCTCGTTCGTTCGTTCGCTCTTATGACATCATGTCTAATTGTCTTTCTCTTGGTCACTCCCAAAGCCCGCCTCAGCTATCTTAGGTCAATGGTTACTGATTCAAGTACATTGCAGATTTTTATATTGCGAAAATATTTTATTTTACGAAAATCGATATTTCAAAATGTAAATTATTTCCAATGTACGGGCCCTGACGTTAACTTAAAAAGTTGTCTTCTCTCTACAGGAAATAACGATGTGTTTGTGACTATCCAGCTGGCGAAAGAGAAGTATCAAACCTCTACCATCAAGAATGCTCTTAACCCAGAGTGGTTCGAGGAGTGTGACTTGTAAGTAAGAATGTGTTATTTAATTAATATCACTGAGTGACATCTACGCATTCAATGAGTGACATCAACGCATTCATATAATTATTAAAGAGACAATTGTGATTTTTGGTCAAAGTAGAAGAAGGACACCGTAAAATCTGGCAAGATACGGTGGGCGGAAAAAAAAGGGGGGGGGGGTGATGTAAATGAAGATAACGCGACATAATTCTTGACAATATTTTCTCATGGCATTGAAGGGTGCTAACACACGAACTGAAACACGCTGTAGAAGATCACCGATTGTGGAGAGGCATGATCGTCCACGCCAGTCAACAGAGCGCTTGGTGATAATGGTGATGACAATAGATAATTATGACGTTTTTAAAAACCAAGATGAGTAATTTTGTCGGCGTCTGTGTCTAAACGATCGCCAACGTTGTGTGCAATATCGATATACTCTGTTCGATTCCAGTTGCGGACAATTTTAGGTCGCTATGGGTTGATTTCCACACGGGTATCTAAAGCTGGCTTTTAGGAAGCCGTGGAAAACTACTGACCGTAAAGCTGCCTAGTACAACTGCAAAACGCCAAAAAAATTATGGGGCTGACTTGCAACGTCCTCTGAAGGATACGCAACCATCTTTTAGATAATTTTAAATGTAATATTAAAGGAATTCTAGCATATGTCAGCGAACGTTTAACGCATTCGAAAATAAATGCCGGAAGAAGAATTTTGCATATTAAATGGGACGGGATTATTTCAAGACAGATTTAAAAAAAAAAAAAACCGAGGGAAATATCAGCAATTAGTAACATTGGACAATAAAGACGGCAATATGTTGGTCACATTCTGAGACAAACTGAACCAAAAAGTATAACAAAACTGGCCCTTAAATGGGGGGAAATGGACTGAGGAAATAAGGACGTCTGAAAGAAACTGCTACAAACGTTGACGATAAGTGTGCACCCGTATTCCATCCTCGGTATCGCAACAACAACAAATTAGCACAGGATAAAAGGATTGTTATTGAATCGACCAAAAGTCATAGTTACGTACAACAAAACAACAGAGTAATAAATGCATGTACGAATGAATGAATGAATGAATGAATGAATGAATGAAATGAATGAATGAATGAATAATTAAAATAAAAGAATGAATGAGTTATGAGTTGGATTATCTTCAGAGCACTGCGGACACATCAATAGGTGCTCAGATTCCCCCCTCCCCCTCTACATATTCATCAGCGTCACACGGTTAATAGTGCCAGTTTAGGCTGGTTGACCAGATTTCGTGTGCGTCCGGTGTCCTTCTCATGCTTGGTTGTGCCGATCTTTCCTCCTGATTCTCGTATTCTTAGCAATGATAAGTGTTTTCTTAGTACCGTACCCCAAACAGGGAAAATCCACAGTTCACGGTACAGTCTAATATTTCAGTGGGTGGAATATAAGCTGCTTGCAGTCGTGGGACCTAGGCTGCTGGCAGTCGTGTGAAGTAATCTACATTATCTCGTGGGACGTAGGTGGGTTCGGCTTAGGGCCAGATTTAGATGTTTTGGGGTCGTTAAAATCAGCAGAAAGCTGGGAAACCCAGTCTTACAACCCTCTCTTACTCTCCTGTGACGTTATCCGGGGTAGGATATTACGAAAGAACCCATTTATGTAGACACGTTGCTTCCAAAATCCTCGGAACGTCATATTTCTATAAGGGCATTGACAATGTCTGCGGGATCCATGGGCCGACCATCTGCAGTTAATGCGAAATATGCCAGTCTATTAGCTATCAGAATGAATGAATGAATGAATAAATGAATGAATGAATGAATGAATGAATGAATGAATGAATGAATGAATGAATGAATGAATGAATGAATGAATGAATGAATGAATGAATGAGTTAAGGTAAAGTAAGCCCTCAACCGCCATTTCATCAGGATAACAACAAAAAAATTATAAACACGTTCTTCCGTCCTTGGCAGGCGAGGGTAGACTTTTGTGATTTCGCATCTCTTCTTCCCAAAGAAAACAAGAATAACAGACAGGAATTGTAAACCTACTATTAACTAACAGGGCACCCGCCAGAAGCCAGGGTGTGGGGCTTCAAAATAACAAAAGTATTGCACCCCACAAGGGGACGACTTCATAACTGTGAACTACTAAAGGCGGTCGGTTTTATACTGACCACACCACCCAGCAAGTGTTGATCGGTCTATAAACTGTAGCTTTAACCCCATCTGCCCAGCACACCTGCATGCGTGAAAATAGTCCTTTGCTTAACTTGCTTAGCTACTTAACTATTCCACGCCTAGCCTGGAGTATACCTATTATCTTATGTAAACTATACTGGTAACCTGAGCCACACATAATGTTCAAGTTGACTCCGGTTACAAATACCCGGCTCGTAATTACAGCTTTGGCTTTCCAGGATAAGAATAAAAATTAGCCAGGTTTAGTGTTGTGGAAGTCAGGGGAAATTAAAACCGTACCTAACTTAGTGGCAGTGGTTGTTTATGCTGATTGTTTGTTGTTATCAGTCGCACCGACACGACAGAGAAATTATTAGTTGACGGAGGAGGAGGAGGAGTAGGTGAAAGTGGGGGGGGGGGGGGTTCACTATCCCCCGCCGTCTTATGTTCCAGGCATAAATGGGCGCAGAGCCTCAAGGGGCTATCTGAGTTTAGGACCATGATCATAATAATATTAATAGGACCTGTTCACGTTTCCCGGCGCATCTACACTTTCTCAGTCTGCTCTAGGTCAGAGGGGTGTCTAGTTGTACTGCTTTCTTCGAACATAGTGCAGTGTGACCTAGGCTGTGGGTATTGGGGGGTTTGGGTTAGGGCCAGTTCTAGATGTTCTGGGGCCGTTGAAAGCTGTGTTGTCGTGTAGTATAAGACACCCGCGAAATTGGCGCTTATGTTGTTGGAGGGAAGAAAGGTAAAAGTAACGTTGATCTCCCAAAGCCCCAACCATATACACACTAGGTCACTTCTGATTGGTACCTGATCCCCATGCTCTTCACACAAGGTTACGGGGGGGGGGGTGTGTTCCGTGATACCGGTGATTTCGCGTGTTGGATATTTCAGCACGCCGGCGCTTTTAACCTCCAAAAACACAGAGCAACTGGTCCTAACATAACCCACCCTCCCCCTCCCACCCAGATAGGGCTGCAACTTATGTAACAGGCATTCTCTTTCTCAGAATGAAAACGTACCACACAAAGTAAACAACAGAGGAGGACACACCCGCAGCCTTCAGGAAAGTTGAACAGCCCAACAAACTTGTGAATGAAAAGTGACCTTCTCTGTTTGGGGAGATTACTTTAACAGGAAGAAAACGTGACACTCCTCTGACGTAGATGAGTCAGGGAAAGTATGAATGGAAGGTCATGTAGTGTGTAGATTGGTTGGAAACGTGAACAGGACCTGTTGATAATAATATTAATAATAAATAGCAACATGTTGTACGGTAAATTAATAAAAGAATACATCTGAAACAACATTCTGTGTGTGGCTTCCATTGTTCCTGTTTTTTTAGGGAAATAAAAAAGAATAGACCCACTAACCCTCTAACAAGCATATCGTAGCAACTTTCCGCTGAAGCTTAAAACCGGGGTAAGCTAAGAAAATGAAATAATCTAGAATTAGTGAACACATTTTTTTTAAAGAGAATTTCTATATATGGTTATTTAAGACTGCTAAGTCTTCTTACAAACTTATTGGGTTCAAACACACACAAACCCCTCCCCCCCCCCCCCTTTTTTTTTCCTTTCTCCCACCTCTTAAAAATATTTGTTTCGTGTTTGGGGTTGGGGGGGGGGGGGGGGGGGGTCTGTAATTTGCCTAGTTCCCCATTGTTTCAGCGTCACCTGTATTTTAACAAGCCTCTGCCAGAATTTAGCATGAAGTTGTCTGTTTTAGGCCTATCACTCACATGGGACTGGAAATTGAAGTGTCCGTCTACCACCGCGGAGTGTTGTCCGATGATTTCCTTGGCTACGCCGCCATTCCGCTGTGGGAGTACAAGATCACGGAGACAGCAGCCAGCAGGTGAATGTCTTTCTTTACATTGTTATCTTCTGTATCTTCCAACCGCGAAAGTCTCTACAGTCCGTTCCCAAAGTTGTGCCCAACTTAAATAATCAGTAATTCAGTAACAGTTCGGTGTAAGTTGCTGACATTTGGCATGTAGCATGTTAATTATTATGTTTTTGCAAGATTTTCTTTAAAATGTAAACAAACATCCAATTTCCATTTTGCCCTTTTAACGGTATATATGAAGAAAATAAAAAGACCCCGGTTCAAAGCAAAAACAGCCACACGCTTAAAGTTAAATGAGTAATGGGAACTTTTCAAATTGCACGCGTTTCATTGGCGTCTCACTCTTAGGTTGTCATCTCGAACATTAGCCTTCGTAAGTGAGCTAAACAAAAATTTTCATTGTATGCCGAACAAGCTTTCAAAATTATCACCACGCATAACTACACATGTGACTCGATTTGCGTATAATCTCCACTCTTGTGTCGGTTACTGCATATTCTACTTTTTAGGGACACACAAATTGATAGTCAAACAAACAAAAAACAGAAATTCTCCGCTTCGAGAAAATAGCAGCACATGTGCAGATGTACATTAAAAAATCATAAGGATATTGGAAACCTGAGGCCATATGCACCCCCCCCCCCCCCCCAATCGTGTTGATCCATACAGGCGTTTTCTAGATATTTGTTAAAGTGTGAGGGCCCGATTTTTGAAACGCACTGTTGCATACTTGTTGATAATCATGCTGCCAGTTGCGGCTTGTGCATAGGCACTTTCGTCCGGGGGGGGGGAGGGGGGGGGGGAGGGGGGGGGATTGTGTTCTTTCACTCGATATAATCGACAACATTCAGTTTAAGCCTTCTTTTCATTAAGAACTACGACACCTCTTTCTTTTCCACACCCGATGTCATCGACAGTTAGCATTTGTGGTTTTGTGTCGCGAACCAGCTACGCTATTTGGTGGTGCCGTGTTCGATCCTAGCTGCGAGCGATTTGACAGAAGAGCGCCCTGCGTAAATTTCGACAAATGGTATGGAGAGCCGACAGTGCAAGGACACGTGCAAATTACTGAACATAAAAACGCCTGTCTAATTCGCAAATAGTTAAAACCAACATCATAACATTTATATTACCAGTCTTCTGGTCTTTTATTCTCTTTTTGCTTGTGTATTATACAGTCCTTGGGCTTAATTTCAGTAGCCGACTAGTTCATGAAGAATTATTTATTTTTTGTAATTCTCACACGGAACCGTATATTTAATATATTTTCCAGCGATACGGTGTTTAGCTGTAGTGCGCATGTGCACAAGTCCTAAATAAGAAGTTTATGAAACAATTTTTGTTCACATTTGTTCAGTTTTCCCACAATCTAAAAATGTCGGAAGTTGTACCCTCATTAATTTTAGTTACAAGCTGCCACTGCTCGGGGGTCACATGTTCACATTTGAGTTCGGTATCCTTTTGTTTTTGTATTGTATGGGTTAGTTAGTTAGTTAGTTAGTTAGTTAGTTAGTTAGTTAGTTAGTTAGTTAGTTAGTTAGTTAGTTAGTTAGTTAGTTAGTTAGTTAGTTAGTTAGTTAGTTAGTTAGTTAGTTAGTTAGTTAGTTAGTTAGTTAGTTAGTTAGTTAGTTAGTTAGTTAGTTAGTTAGTTAGTTAGTTAGTTAGTTAGTTAGTTAGTTAGTTAGTTAGTTAGTTAGTTAGTTAGTTAGTTAGTTAGTTAGTTAGTTAGTTAGTTAGTTAGTTAGTTAGTTAGTTAGTTAGTTAGTTAGTTAGTTAGTTAGTTAGTTAGTTAGTTAGTTAGTTAGTTAGTTAGTTAGTTAGTTAGTCGGTTGGTTGGTTGGTTGGATGGTTGGTTGGTTTTATATCACTAGAAACAACGTGTTTTCTCGTAGTAATCAATTTAGATGTTAATTTTACTTTTATCTGCCTGGTGGTTGAAAATCATCAAAAGTCAAAATTACGACACCAACTACTATTTTGATGACATGCTGCTACTGTTGCCGCCGCCGCCACTGCTGCTGCCGCTACTACTACTACTACAGCTAATCCTACTACTACTACTACTACTACTACTACTGCTACTAACAGTTGGTTCTTGTGTTTGTAGCAGTAGCAGTAGTAGTAGCAGCAGAAATAAAGGTTATCAGTGGTAATGCTGATGGTAATAATGATGACGATCAGGCTCCAACAACTGTGTCAGCTTCCCGTGTAGTTGCCTTTAAAAAATATGTGTGACTTTGCTCCACAACAGGTGGGTATCACTCCGCAACAAGCCATCCAAACCAGGGCCAGACAAATATCGAGGCGAGTTGGAAGTCAAGCTAACCTTCCGCAGCCAACATCGCCATGACAGCATGTCACAGGCTCTCAAGAAACGGTCACCGTCGATACGTAACCTCACAACCACAATCGGTAACTGTTTTCTGTAACCACTTCTTTTTTTCTGGCTACATCATGGAAATGTTTGGGGAGTCGTAAAGATCTTCCGCCAGCATTCCCTTGTAGAAGGTGATGATTTATTTGAGGCTGCTTTTGGTGATCATACCATCTTTTGCAGTGTTCATCAAGTAACTTTAGCCTGACTCTCTCTCTCTCTCTCTCTCTCTCTCTCTCTCTCTCTCTCTCTCTCTCTCTCTCTCTCTCTCTCTCTCTCTCGTCTGTGTCGGTATGCGTGTATATATATATGTGTGTGTGTGTCAAAGACAAGTTATCTTGCTATGTGTCATAGACAAGCTATCTTGCTATGTGTCATAGACAAGTTATCTTGCTATGTGTCAAAGACAAGTTATCTTGCTATGTGTCATAGACAAGCTATCTTGCTATGTGTCATAGACTAGTTATCTTGCTATGTGTCATAGACAAGCTATCTTGCTATGTGTCATAGACAAGTTATCTTGCTATGTGTCATAGACAAGTTATCTTGCTATGTGTCATAGACTATTATCTTGCTAGGTGTCATAGACAAGTTAGACAATTATTATTACTTATTTTTAGCTGGGTCGACCTGAGAACCAAGATCGATTATTGTATACAAATCCATCCAGGTGCGGATGTGAACCCAAGACATCGCTGTATGGATTCTGGGGCACTATTTGTTCTTGGAGAGGGGGTGGGGTGGGTGGTGGAGGGGGGGGGGGGGCAATAGTCCCACTGTCGCATAGCAAGCATGGAATGGATGTGCCGGCAAAACTCAGATTATGGGACCGGAGCTGTCCGCCCGGGTCTACAGACGCTGAACTATGAGGGCATGCAGCTAATATTTGTCTGGCGTGGACGATCATGCCCCTTCACAACTTGTTATCCCCAAATGGACGTATCAGTTTATATGCTGATGCATTTATGTCGCCTAACAAAAGACTGTGTGAAGACTCCATTAAATGTTATGTAAATAAGCGGATAAAGAAACCGGTCAAGAAATACATGACAATGGCCAACGGTTTATGTAACCCATTACATAGACAACTGTTTTTTGTAACTCACAACAAAAGAAAGCTATCACAGAGCAGGCCACAGTGGGGTCTCTGGATCTAATCGATTTAGTTGTTTGCCTGGCGTTCTCATGTTTGTGGGTTGTTTAGGGATTTGGTTTTTATTTTCACCCACAGAGTGTCTGGTTCGGTTTACGAGTGTGAATTTCCTTGTTAATGGTCAATGCGGCTAAGGGTTCGTTCTTTGAGCGCCGCTCTTGGCAAGCGGCATGTCGTTCTGTAGAGACACCCATAACAGTGTGTGTGTGTGTGTGTGTGTGTGGGTGGGTGGGTGCGTGCTTGCGTGTGTGAGTGGGTGGGTGTGTGTGTGTGTGTGTGTGTGTGTGTGTGTGTGTGTGTGTGTGGGGGGTGGGTGGGTATGTGCGTGTGTGTGTGTGCGTGTGTGGGTGTGTGGGTGGGTGTGTGGGTGGGTGTGGCGGGGGTGGGTGAGTGGGTGGGTGTGTGTGTGGGTGGGTGGGTGTGTGTGGGTGGGTGTATGCGTGTGTGTGTTTGCGTGTGTGGGTGGGTGGGTGTGTGTGTGGGTGTGTGTTAATGTGTGTGTATGTGTGTGTGTGGGTGGGTGGGTGTGTGTGTGTGTGTGTGTGTGTGTGTGTGAGAGAGAGAGAGAGACAAAGCACAGTACCGTGAAGTCGATTCTCTAGTCTTAATCCTTTTCATCTTTAGGCGATTGTATTCTGTAGCCCACGATAAAAACGGTTGTCTCACAACAAAGACAAATGTGACAACAATGTCTACAGTTTGTTACAACAAAGACAACTGTCACAGCGCAGACAGCTGTCACAACAAAGACGATGCTACATAAAACACAACTGCTACATCAAAGACAACTTTCATATCAAAGACAACTATCACAACAGAGTCGATTGTCACATGAAAAACAACTGTCATAACAAAGACGATTGTCACATCAAAGGTTACTGTGACACCAAAGACAACAGTCGTATCAATGACGACTTTTCCATTATATACGACTATCACAACAAGGTGATAGTAACATAATAAACAACTGTCATAACAAAGACTACTGTCACATCTACGGCGACTTTCGCATGAAAGGCAACAGTCATATGAAGGATCAACGTCACATCAAAGATGACTGTCACAGCGCAGACAGCTGTCACAACAAAGACGACTATCCCATCTAAGGCGACTGTCACAGCGCAGACAGCTGTCACAACAAAGACGACTGTCCCATCTAAGGCGACTGTCACAGCGCAGACAGCTGTCACAACAAAGACGACTGTCCCACCTAAGGCGACTGTCACAGCGCAGACAGCTGTCACAACAAAGACGACTGTCCCATCTAAGGCGACTGTCACAGCGCAGACAGCTGTCACAACAAAGACGTCGCTACATCAATCACAGTTGTTACATCAAGTAGAACTATCATATCAAAGACAACTATCACAGCAGAGTCGAATGTCACATGACAAACAACCGTCATAACAAAGACGACTGTCCCATCTAAGGCGACTGTCACAGCGCAGACAGCTGTCACAACAAAGACGACTGTCCCATCTAAGGCGACTGTCACAGCGCAGACAGCTGTCACAACAAAGACGTCGCTACATCAATCACAATTGTTACATCAAGTAGAACTATCATATCAAAGACAACTATCACAGCAGAGTCGAATGTCACATGACAAACAACTGTCATAACAAAGACGACTGTCCCATCTAAGGCGACTGTCGCTACATCAATTACAATTGTTACATCAAGTAGAACTATCATATCAAAAACAACTATCACAGCCGAGTCGAATGTCACATGACAAACAACTGTCATAACAAAGACGATTGTCACATCAAAGGTGATTGTGACACCAAAGACGATAGTCGTATCAATGACGGCTGTCCCAAGGCGACTTTCACAAGAAAGGCAGCTGTTATATAAAGGACAAACGTCAAATCAAAGACGACTGTCACATCTAAGGCGACTTTCACAAGAAAGGCAACTGTTATGTAAAGGACAAACATCATATCAAAGACGACTGTCACTTCAATGATGACTGTCTCGTCAAATTCGACTATCACAACAAAGACAACTTTTTTTTATTTTTTTTATGACAGCCACAATAAGACAACTGTACCAACAAATACATCTAAACTGTTTTCATGTTATTCCATGTATGGGTTCCGGAGACCATTTGTGGGGGAAACAAGAACAGACTTAGTGTCCAGACAACCAGCATGTCGCAGGGGGGCGACTAGCTTAGACGATCCTTCGAAGTGGGACTGCATCTGCCTGAGCGGCAAGAAACAAACAATGCACACGTGTAGGCCAGTAAAATGGTTGTTCACACAAAACTCGCATCCTGTCACAAAGTCCAAATGGACGAACAACCAGGACTTTACACTGAAGCTTACAGCCGGTGAACAAAGAACATGTTATGTAATTTTGATTTTTTTTTTCTTTTTCAGGAGATAAAATTAAATTTGTTCGCAGCCGATCTTTCCGTGACAATAGAAGGGAGTCGGACTTTGGAAAGATGGATAAATGTCTGCCATTTGTCGCCACAGAACCCAGTGTTTCCAATGAATGGCAACCAGTAAGTCACAGAGTTACGTGTCTTTTCTTAAATGCGGATATAGTCCGTCTCAAAGATCGTCCCAACTTTAAAAATCTGTAACTCAATAACCGTTCAGTGTAAGTTGTTGAAAACTGGCATGCAACCTGTCAATGATCATGTCCTTGACTGAATTTTGTTTAATGTATACAAACATATAGTTTTAATTTTACTTTATTTGCGGTATATGAAAAATGAGACACCGATTCAAAGCAAACAATCGGCATGCTTACACTTAACTGAGTAACATCAACTTTTCAAAACATCAATTTACACGCGCTTCCTAAGCACTTCACTCTGATGTGGTCATTTCTCCCACTTTCCGCCCGTGAGTTGCCGGTATTTTATTGTTTGCTGTTAAGCTATCTACCGACCATGCACGTGTGCACAGATTTCCAAACAATTTCCACTGTATATTCTTTTTTTTTCAGGGGTACACAGATTATCAGTCAAACAAAGATCAAAGAAATTCGTCGCTTTAAGAAAACAGCAGCCCCGTGCCATTGTAAAATTATAAAATCATAAGGACATGGGAGATCAAAGGCCCCATGTAAAAAAAAAAAAATGCGCGTTGATCCGTGCTGGAGTTATCGAGATTTAAGGGCACGACTTTTGTAATGGACTATAGGAGTTGTACTGGTAGGAAATATTCTATCACTTCTGGAAGTTGGGTAAGTCGCCGTGGCGTTGGCGGTTAGACGCCGCCTGCGGGTCGGAAAGTCGTGGGTTCGCGTCCTGGCAGAGCCGGAATTTTTTTTTTTAAATGACCTTGACTCCCAGATCGACCCAGCCTTGGGTGGGTACCAGGTGCAGTCCTGGGAAGCAAAGGCGACCGGCGTGGTGCTGACCACATCACCCACCAAGTGCCGATTGGTCTATTAAATTATAAGTCTAGTCCAATATTCACAATTCGCCTAAAAGCCTGGAAAAGGGACCGTTACTTGTATTTCTGGAGGTTGAACCCTGTCCGCTTTCTTGGCAGGAACAAATCACTACACCACTTTTTCTTTAACTGTATGATTCTCTAATTTCTTTGTCGTTTTTACCTGCAATAAATATCTATCAGCGGTACTTTAATCTTATCGGCCACATCTCGTTGGCTGCGAGATTTCGTGGAAATTCCTAGGAATCCCTAGGGATTTCCCTGGACAGTAGCATATTATGGGTGGGAGTAGGGCTGGGGGTGTTAGGGTATGGGCTAGTGTTCAATGAATAGCGTCTACTACTAAGCCTAACCCTAACCCTCCTATACTATGGGTCGTTATGGGGATTTCCCTACCAAATCTCGGATCCGACGAGATGTGGTCGCATAAAATTAAAGTACCCTTTAAGCCTTAACCGTGTGTATAACTTAACGCTGCACTTCAGCAAAGTCAGCATCATGTACCAAAGTAAACTGGGTTTTGGAGCATGGAGAGTAATACACGTTCACTATTTAGGTACGTTCTTATTAGCCGACCACAAACAGGTCACGGGACAGTAAAATATTTCATGGGGTGATAGATTAAGCGTATAGTTTTAGGTAGGGTTTGGGTTAGGGTAAGGTTAAGGCACGACAACCATGGCCTTGGAAGAAACGCGCTAAAGCACAGAAAACACGAAAAACCACCCTCTAAAATATTGGACTGTCTCGTAACGTGATTTGTGGTCGGCGTGAAAAGGGATCTTTACCTTTTTACTTATAAAGAAAGCACGGTGCTTTATTAATATCCTACCCCAAACAGGGGAAATGTACAGGTAACGAGACAGTCTAATATTTCAGGGGGTGGTAGATAGGCTGCATGCAGTCGTAGGACCTAGGCTGCATGCAATCGTGGGACCTAGACTGCACTCTGGGACTCAGGTGGGTTGTTCTAGAGGTTTTGTGGTCGTTAAAAGCATCAGAAAGCCGGGAAACCCTGTCTTACCACTCTCTAAACTGTTGGACTGTCATGTGACGTCATCTGGGGTAGTATATTAATAAAGCACCGAAAACACCACTATTTCTATCTAGCAAAGGTCATGGTTGCCAGTAGTTTTCATAAACACGGATACGGCAAAATCCCACATTCAAAGTCCTACTGCCCCATCAGTTAACATTTGTAACGCAGTATTGGTGTAAACGGCCCCCGTATTCGGTGTGTGCATATACAAAGGGTTTTAGGTTGTGAATAAGTTAGCGCAGAGCTTAATGCACGTTTTCTAGTCTGTGTGTAATGTGGCGCTGATTTCTGTGTGTTCGTTATGTTGCTGGTTAGAGAGGACTATTGTTGAAAAATCAGCTATGAATGAATTCGGTTTCTCCCTCATTTGCACATCAACGCGGTGAATTTAGAACGGTACACATGACTTTTCAAATACTGCATTCCAGTGTTCGCTTTAATTTGGCTGCGAGCATCGTTTGTGTGTGTTTGGTGGAAGCGGGTGATAGATTCATTTAGACCTTGCTGTAGAATATCACACAGGTTGGCAGGAGCCAGTGATAAATATGTTTAGATGTTGTTCTATAATTTAACGTGGGTGGCAGGGGTGGATGATACATTTGTATAGATGGTTACAGAAAATATGCGATAAGTGGCAGGGGTGGATGATACATTTGTATAGATGGTTACAGAAAATATGCGACAAGTGGCAGGAGCTGATGATAGATTTGTTTAGACAGTCTATGGAATTTCACATTAGTGATAGAGTCAAATAACAGATTTGTTTCAATAAAAAGGAAAAAGTAAAAAGTTAAGGACCCTTTTCCACGCCTCTAGGCATATAGGGCATATAGGGCTAGACTTATCTTTTTATAGACCAATCGACACAAGAGGGTTGATGTGGTCAGCATCACGCTTTGTTTCAATAGCATAAAGAATACCATGCAGGTTGCAGAGGTGGTTGGAAATATGTTTAGATGTTGTCACAGAATGTCACACGACTGGGGTGGATGATACGATAGATTTGTTTAGATAATGCTAACATAATGTCACACGTGTTGTTGAGTCAGATGACAGATTCGTCTCCATAGCCCTAGAGAACATCACACAAATGGCAGAGACGGTTGGTAGATTTTTTAAAGAGGTAGTTAGAGATGTTATACGGTTGATAGGAACGGATGATAGATTGGTTTAGATGTTACAGAACGTCACACTGGTGGTTGGAGCGGATTATAGATTAGTTTATGCGTTGTCGCAGAGTGTCACACAAGTGGTAGGGGCGGATGATAGATTGGTTTAGATGTTACAGAACGTCACACCGGTGGTTGGGGCGGATTATAGATTGGTTTATACGTTGTCGCAGAGTGTCACACAAGTGGTAGGGACGGATGATAGATTGGTTTAGACGTTGTCACATAATGTCACACGAGTGGTAGGGACGGATGGTAGATTGGTTTAGATGTTGTCACAGAATGTCACACGGCGGGGGGGGGGGGGGATGATAGATTGGTTTAGCCGTTGTCACATAATGTCACACGAGTGGTAGGGGCGGATGGTAGACTGGTTTAGACGTTGTCACAGAATGTCACACGAGTGGTAGGGGCGGATGAAAGATTGGTTAAGACTTTGTCACATAGGGTCACACGAGTGGTAGTGACAGATGATAGATTGATTTAGATGTTGTTATAGAATGTTACAAGGGTGCTGGTGACGGATGGTAGATTGGTTTAGATGTTGTCACAGAATGTCACACGGCGGGGGGGGGGGGGGGAGGGGGATGATAGATTGGTTTAGCCGTTGTCACATAATGTCACACGAGTGGTAGGGACGAATGATAGATTGGTTTAGACGTTGTCACATAATGTCACACGGGTGGTGGGGACGGACGATAGATTTGTTTAGACGTTGTCACAGAGTGGATAACAGATTGGTTCTGGTGCGCAGGAACTCAAAGGCTCAGTATTTGTTCATACACTTTATGTTATTTCAGTTATATTCATTTTTTTTAAAAACTATTTAGCCAAGTAGGGAGTCGCCGTGGTCTAGCGACTAGACGATCGTCTGCAAATTGGAAGGTCGCGGGTCCAAATCCGAACGGTACTGGAGCTTTTTAAAATGTGATCCTGGCTTTCAGGCCGACCCAGTCTTTAATGGATACTAGGTAAATTCATGGGAAGTAAAGGCAGCCGGTGTGGTGTTGACCACATTACCCTCCGAGTGCCGTTTTGTCTATAAATTATAGGTCTAGCACTATAATTCCAATACGCCTAAAGGTGTGGACAATGGTCCATTACTTTTACCCTTTAGCAAGCAATGGCAAACTACATAAGTAGTAACACCACTAACACACGACGGTTGCCGAGGTTAGTAGGCGATATCTAGTAGAGTGTAAAGGGTATGCAACTTCAAACACCATCGCATGTAAGACGATTATTATTTGATCACTACCTTTTGGTATGACTCTGCCAGGAAGCCTTGACACGAAGCTACAGCATGTCTACGGCTTACATTAAAACCATGTCCCTGGACAGAAAGAAACGACTCAACTACTCCGTCAGAAGTAATCTCAATGACAAAAGCAGCAGCCAGAATATAGCAGCTGAGGCCAACAGTCCAGGTTAGACATTTAGAACTATCTCTTTATTATTATTATTATTATTATATTGTTGCGTCTATTGTTTAGGCGTTGTGAGTCCGTTTCGTAATTCCAGCGTATCATGATAGAAATCCACTGGTGGCTGCGTGAATTTTCATCATGGTATGGGGCGTCGCAGGTCGACCCAGACTAAAATGTGTACCAGGATGTATGTCCCGGGGGAGTAAAGACGGCCGGCTTAATGCTGACCACATCCTGATTGTTTTTGTATTAATAATCATGTATAACATCTATCATCATGTGGCATGTAGAACGGCGCCAGTGATGATATTTTTTCACAACCATCTTGTTATAGTTAAACGTATCTTTTCAACGCTTCAAGGACGTTTATGTTTATGTTTATTCAACGGATCAAAATCATCGCACACGGGTGTAACCAATAAGTGCTCCGTTCTTCTTCTAGCTCAAGCCTGAGTCTGAAGAATCTCAGCGCAGTGCACGAACTCTTTTGCACTGGCGAGGATCCTTAAATACTTTAGGCATAATTTTAATTCAAAATGTTGCCCGGGCAGCGTGGTTAGGCTACTCTTTTAGATTTCCAACTGCCAATAAAAAAATTAACATTAGATGCAGTAAAGCAAACCAAGTATTGGGACAGCTAGCCCCCCTCTTACAGCATAAGACAATCCCAATCAGCATAAAGAGACATCTTATTCAAAGCATATTTATTCCAACTCTATGCTACCAGTGCCAGACATGGTCACTCACAACAAACCATAAAAGAAAATTAGTAACCATGGAAATGAGATGTCTGAGAAGAGCTGTAGAAGTGACCATAAGAGATAAGATCAGGAATGAGATCATAAGAGAAACAGTCGGCACAGAACCAATTCTAAATTACATACGAAGACAGCAGGTGAAATGGTTTGCCCACTTAGAGAGAATGCCTTGTGACACTATACCATACAAAGCATACATGGAAAGAGAAGGAGGTAGAGCACGAGGTAGACCAAGAACAAGATGGAAGGATAACATCAGAGAAACTCTCCAACAGCACGATGTGCCTATGGTCGAGGCGGCCAGATGAGCTAGAAACAGAACCTTATATCTTCCTCGACACCCACAGCGGTAAAAAAAGAAGTGAAGAAGAAGAAGAAGAAGGGATTTTTTTACGTGCGCAACAATGCATACGGGCGTCCGGTGTTACTACCCAGAGACCAAGATAAATTACTAGAAGTCCAAGTGAAAAAATTCCAGCCTTCATTAGGACCTGAACCAAGGACATCTAGCACTCGAGGCGGACACTATGCCTCGCAACCACACAGCTCCCTCGCTGCAAGGAGTATTACTCATATCGTGCTGGCAACAGATTTTATAAACCAACTCGTACTTTACGTGTGATGCTCCTAATGTTACACTTTTTATCTTTCGCCTCCTTCTTCTTCTTTCTTCTGTTTCCCCAATGGAGCAAAGATTCTCAACCAACCCATGCCGAATGTCAAACAGGCCTGCGTGCCCAATTTGGGACACTTTAAAAAAAACTTCGTTCGTTTGATCATTCGTCCTTTTCTTTGCTGCTCATCTTCACTCTCTATCTCCTTTCTCCGTGTGTGTGTGTGTGTGTGTGTGTGTGTGTGTGTGTGTGTGAGATGTGTGATGTGTGATGTGTGATGTCTGATGTGTGTGCGCGCGCACTTTCCTGCCTTTGTTCCTATGTTCGTGTGCGTTCTAATGCAAAGACATTCTTTTTCATATTGTTCTCGTTTTATCAAAGTGTGTCCTATCCAACGCCAGCGTCTTTTCTTCACCTCTTGAGCGTCACCTTAACTTCCTAGAATATATACAAAGCCATCTTTAGGCTGGATCTTAAACAACGTCTGTGGTTTACGGGTTACATCACGTTTGGTAATTCATAAATACACGGCCCGAGTCAGCACAAGCGATTAGGCACCAGACCGCTTTGCGTTGATGTGGACAGCGGTGTGGATAGTCGACCGTTCAGTTACCAATGGCAAACTACTCAACGTAAAATTGCCCAGTAAAACCACAATTGGTGGAAAAACTGCTGGGCATAGATCTTGACTTACTTTGCGAAAAACAAAAATCGTTACGTTCAACCAACAACCCCCCCCCCCCTCCCCCTCCAAGGAAGCTTTCGGTTATAATTGTGACTATGTTTATGTGCGCCATATAAAATAGATAAGCATTGCTCGCCACCAAGTAGCCCAAAAAGGACTCTTGAAGTGTTGATGCGATCAAAGGAGACAGACCCAAATGCTGCTCCACCGGCGACGAAGTCGTCTACCGGTGAGCCAATGGGCTATCCGGTCACCGATGTGGGCATAGGTGCCAGAACTGGGGGGGGGGGGGAGGAGGGGAGTGGGGATCAGGTCTCTTGAAAGTTCCTTCACCTTCCCCCCAGCCACCCCTGAAATGTGAAATCAGATATTTTAGTACTCGCTTTCTGTGGCTAAGACGTTGCGAACCCACTTTGCAATGCCAGGGTGTAGGTTCGATCCCAGCTGCAAACTATATGCGATCAGACCGCCTTGCATTGGTTTCGCAGTGGTATCCAGAGGCGACCGTTGACTGCCAGTAAGAAACTACTGAAGCTAAAATGTGCCTACAAAAGTCGCAACAGCTAGAAGAGGTTGTTGGACTTGGTGTTCTGCAGTACACTGTAAACGACATGCAATTAACTTGTTACTTTTTTTTTTTACTTACGTTAATACGCAGTTAACTATTAACTCTTTTTTAACGCGAAAAAAAGTTAGTTGCGTATCCTTTACATGACGTCGCAGAACCAACCCCAACAGCCTCCGGCTGTTGCGTGGTTTTTCTAGGCAAATTTACGTCCAGTAGTTTGCCATTGCTTCCTGGACGGTCGGCTTTCTTGATACTACTGTCGAAACCAACGCAAGGCGCATGCCTCATAGCTGTGATCGAACCTGGCATGCTGGCATTACGAAGCGCTCGCATCGTCTTAGCCACAGAGCCGACACGCGAATGCAAGTAACACTATAAATAAAGGTGATTCAACTTTTCAGATACAGCATTTGCTTCGGATATTCTGATCTTAATCTCAGTGACGCATTTTACATCTGATATTTTAACTACCACCCCCCACCCCCCTTCCCCTTTCCCCAAAAAATATGCATTGAACAACTCATATGCAAATCAGCGAGGTTAATGGGAGGAGCTTGGCATCAAAGAACACTGGCTGCACTGCATCTCGAACATAGTTTGTATTCCTTTCACCAAAGAGCCGGTCGTGCACTTGGTGTTATCTTTATACTTGTATCGCTAATTACTTTATCTCAGACATCCTTACAACTTTGCCACTCGGCTTGGTTTTATTAACCCTTTAGTCCCAGAAATGTGTTGTTCGTGATGAGCACTTTCCAGTGAACCCAGAACATCGTGTAATGTGTTCTTCATTTGGTCAACGTGAAGTACAGAAATACAATCAGCGATGAAGAAACTTGACTCCATAATGAACAGCTCGGGACACTTTTTTAACGCCATTAGAAAATCTGACTTAGCTATATGGACGTTAAACAACATTATAAGCACAGCCCGCAATACTTGCATGAAAAACAAAAGAATTGATTTTGAAATCGAGCATAGTACTGTGTGAGAAACATAGTCATGTGACTCAATGACAATTTCACAATCAGTAAAGAAATTTAGAGAACAGATATCTTTCATGTAGCAACATATTGATATATTTACTTCATTATTTTGTCATTGTTGAAAAGGAAAATCGGTGGTTTTGAATTTGTTTATTGCATAATTATTCTTATAATATCAGTTATGATGAACACTTTGACGTATATGGTTTGGCGCCCTCAGAAAGTAAAGAGACATACAAGGATTAAATATACATAAGAATCGTGGCTAAGTCGATGCGAACGCTTCGTAATGCCGGGGTGCCGGGTTCGATCCCAGCTGCGGGCTATGCGCCTTTGCTTTGGTTTCGACAGTGGTATTAGGGAGCCGACCGTCCACAAAGCAATGGCAAACTACTGGATGTAAATTTGCCTAGAGAAACCACACAACAGCCAGGGGCTGCTGGGTTTGGTTCTGCAACGTCCTGTAAAGGATACGCAACTAAAAAAAAATGTCTTTGAAATATTGTTATTGCAATTTTCCATATGGTTAGGCAGTCTTAAAAATCTAAGTAAACCTTTCTTGAACAGAAAAAATTGTGACATATCCCTGTGTAGACTGCAGGACCCCATTTTAAGGAAACAATACCTCTGTCGAAATCAACACAAAGCGGTCTGTTGCCCAATCGCACGTAGTTGGGATCGAACCGGGTACCTCGGAATAAGGAAGCGCGTTCAAATAAACTGAAAGATCATTATATTTGAAGTGACCACGAAATGTAAGATGAGTTGTTTGGTACAAAAAAACTTAATGATATTTATTTGTTTTTATTTTCAAACACTAGGTATTGCAGACAGCTACAGCCAATCACTGT
>CAJHNH020001791.1:172500-175000 GCA_905116865.2 Candidula unifasciata | reverse complement strand
GTATGATGATAGTGTCTCTGAACCCAGTGATGCGTCATCAGTTCCCGATGATATGCTATCAGTTTTCAAGAACATGACCAAGGAGGTGAGCTGACGGTAGAGCTGGGTGGGCGGGGGAGGGGGCGCGAGTTTTAATCAAGTGATTTTAAAAAAGCTAATGTTGTTTTGTTTTTTTAACTTTATTGTTATACTTTTTATGTGCTTTTGTGAAGTTTTGCAGTTATATTTTAAACTCTTAATGCGTTTGTGTGAGGTTCTGTTGTTAAACTTTATAGTTGTGTGTTTTTGTTAAGTTCTCCGGTTATGTTTTAAACTTCTTACATGCTTTTGTGAGGTTCTCTGGTCATATTTGATACTTCTTATGTGCTTTTGTAAGGTTCTGAAATTATGTTTACCCTGCTCGTGTGTTTCTATGAGGTTCTCCAGTTATAGTTTATACTTCTTATGTGTTTTTTTTTTTTGTAAGATTCTCCAGTCATATCTTTTTTCTTCTTACGTGTATTTTTTTGTGAGACTCTCCAGTTATATTTCAATTTTTATGTGTTTGTGTTTTATGAGTTTCTCCAGTTATATTTTATACTTTTTATGTGTTTATGTTTTCTGAGATTCTCCAGTTATATATATATATATATATATATATATATATATATATATATATATATATATATATATATATATACACGCACCCTTTTTATGTGTTTTTGTGAGGTTCTCCAGTTATATTTCATACTTTTTCTGTTTGTGTTTTGTGAAGTTCTCCAATTGTATACTTTTAATGTGTTTTTGTTAGGTTATACAGTTATATTTTAAACACATTTATAGTTATAATTTTAGGACGGCTACGTTTTTTTCGCCTGAAGTATTCTTCCGTAATATTTTACATATATTTTTTTTCCCTAGGAACTCCTACGTGTAGTGATAACATCAAAAGCCCAGATGATCAGGAAGGACCAGTACATCAGAGATCTGGAGAATTACATAGACGATCTCTTGGTGCGGGTTATGGAGATAACACCACGATTATTGACTCGACCACAGCCCATTCACAGATTCTAATGTTATTTACTTGACTGCGCAGTGAAATGTTCCTACCGTATTTAAACTAGGCAGCTGAATCCGTGTGTTTGTGGGATGCAATTTTTTTTTTATCTTGCTTTTGTCGGGGGCCCTGAAAATAGCTGGGCCACAAATGTGGCCATAAAGGCTGAAAGGGGTTTTTGGGACCTCTCCACGGGCGATCTTCATTCGCATGGTGACACTTTGTGTCACCGGGTGTTTATCGCTTGTGTGATGTCCTAGTAGAGTACAAAAAGCAAGCAATCC
Organism: Candidula unifasciata; assembly: GCA_905116865.2. Taxonomy (NCBI): domain Eukaryota; kingdom Metazoa; phylum Mollusca; class Gastropoda; order Stylommatophora; family Geomitridae; genus Candidula; species Candidula unifasciata. Next base: position 173,677 of record CAJHNH020001791.1, on the reverse strand, counting down.
GTGTGGTTTGCTACAGAATAGTTGTACAACACTGGCACAACTATGTTTATCATAGTAATAGGATAATTGTTATACTAAGCGTTGATAGGCACTCGTATAAGACCATAAGACAGAATGTGTTTTTAGACGCCAACAGACAGACAAACCACACACAAAAGTACAAGACATAAATAATTATTAGGGGGCACTCGACAGCAGAAAAATTGAAATATTAAAGCATTATAAGAGGGCACTAGGAATGACAAGTTGAAAAAAATAATAAGTATTTTAAGCGCGTTAGATAAGAGATAACGCGAAAGACTGAATTAATCACTAGAGGGCGCTAGATAACATAATGAAATACTGAATGACTTTTTAAAGGGCGTTAGATAACAGGCAAAGTGAGAAAAAAAAGAATTCATCACTATAGGGCGCTAGATTTTTTTTTTTTTTTTAACGTGAAAAACTGAATGACTATTGGTACAACTCACGTTTTCAGTCCCACCGACTGAACATTTTCAGTCCCACTGACACCGTGATTGGCCAATCATTGATGTGTCTCAACCTTTTACCCAAAGACTTTCTCTTACAGGGACGTCAGGTTGCATAGTCTCCTACACCAGTGTTTCCCAAACTTTTCTTAGTAGGGGCGCCTTTTTTCCATTAAAATTTTTCCACGGCACCTTAACCTAAGTAAAAGTATGACTGTTCGTATGTAAGAGATTAAAAAAGAAAAAAAAAAACTCGTGTATCTTCGAATATTTTGCGGCACTCCCGTGAAGAGGTCGCGGCTCGATAGGGCGTCCAGTTTGGGAAATACTGTCCTACACTCACAACGGCAATTTCCCAGCGTTCCATACTACATGATGTTACCGCTACTTTTAACGACACCTTAACTTCTACAACTGGCCCTAACTCCAACACCCCTAGGGGACAGTCTCAGCCTAGGTCCCATGAGAGAGTGCATTCTAAACTGACACCACTGTAAGAGAAAGTCGCGCTTGTGAAAGGTTACGACGCATCAATGAACTACCAATCACGGTGTCGTTGGGCCCGAAATGTGAGTAGTTTCTGACTATTTAAAAGGCGTTAGAAAACAAGGTACAACTCACGTATTCGGGCCAAAGGACGCCGTGATTGATCGTTCATTGATGTGTCTTAACCTTTCACACGCGCGACTTTCTCTTACTGGGGTGTC
>CAJHNH020001791.1:0-167500 GCA_905116865.2 Candidula unifasciata | reverse complement strand
ATGACAGAATATATTGCATAAGATGTTCATTTTATAAGATGCAGTTTTTGCATGTCCTATTCCGTTTCTTATCTCAGTAATGCATCTTCCATCTGATGTTATCCATGTGCCCAGATACTTAAATTTCTGTCCTTGTCCCAAAATAACACTATTGACTTTTATAATACACTTAGGAATAAATCATTTTTTTGATACCACCATTACTTCTGTCTTTCCATTATCAAAACTGAAGCCCATTCTTCCACCGCAATGTCTATCATTTCATGTAGTTCTTTCTGACTTGTTGCTATCAAGGCTGTGTCATCAGCATTAAAAAAAAAGTAAAGATCCCTTTTCACCATTTTCGGCGCATCGGGCATATGGGCAGAGCGTCCCATATTTTACAGACCATCAGCACTCTGTGGGTAATGTGGTCAGCATTACGCCGGCTGTCTTTACTTTCCCAGGACAGCCCATCCTGGTACCCATTTTAGGCTGGGTCGACCTGCCACGTGTCATCAGCATAACGTAAATTATTTATATTATGCCCACCAACCCCAATATCAGGCATATTAATTAAAGATCTCATTATATGTTCACTGTATATTGAAAATAAATCAGGCGACAGTACACATCCCTGCCATGTACCTAAACAGTTGTTAATTCTTATAGCTGCTGTTTGCTGCAAATACATAATCTTTATTATTCGTAGATCTTTTCCATCAGGGTTTCATATTTCTAATAGTTTGATAACTTCTTCATATTTCACACATTCAAATGCTTTTGTATAGTCTATGAAGCATAAGTACAAATCAGTCTTTACTTCTATAGCTCTTTATGATAGTACCTGAGACAACAGATTGCACACTGGCATTATCTATCTCCATACAGTCTTGACTGTAAGCAGCAGAAGTTATCTTACACTATATTAATATGGCATACAGCCAGCGTTGATCCGATTCCCTGAAAGTACTTCATTTTAAATTCACCCTAAATGAAGGAAATCCCAGAATTTTCAAGAAAGTGCAATATTCTAGGGGTGTTATGGGTTGTGGTTAAGGGTAGGGTTAGGGTTAGTCAGTGATACTGAGGCGACTGGGGCTGACAAAAATCCCAACCCATAACACTAATTAAATTTTGGAATTTCCCAGACTTTCCTTGGTTCAGGGTGAATTAAAAATAAAGTACCTACATCTTCCTCTTCATTTCATCTTGTAGCGCTTCAGGTGTAGACGGAGATATAAAGTTGTGGTTCTAGCTCTTCTGGCTGTCTTTGATATCATCCTGTATTAAAGTCCTTAAATCTGGTATGCAACAGGCGCTACCTATTTCATAAAGTGGTATGGAACCCATGCTATTTAACTTTATACTAATGATTTACCTTATGGTTTGCAAACCATTACCTTTTTTCACAAAATGGTATGTACTAGCATTACTTTATTTCATAAAGTGGTAAGCAGGAGGTGCTATTCTACTTTATAAACGCACTGAATAAATCATGAAGATAAAGAAGGAATGTTATAAACGTATATTATAAATCTGCTTCAGCCTTTTGTTTTAAATATTGGGAATACTAGAAATCACTGTCCTTTGCTTTCTTTTAAAATGGAATCTTGTATATTTGAGTGATAATTTTGAATACTAGAAATAATTCTGAACTTTTCCAATAATGTTTATACAAGAAATTAATATGTACTTTACCTGTGTCTTGTGTCTCTGCCATTGGTCTTTATACAAGAAATTACTGCCCTTCGTTTCAATTTTAAAACTGTCTTGTGTCTCAGCCATTGTTGTGTATGCTTGAAATTATTCTGTCTTATGTTTTCTAAAATTATGCACTGCGGTTTTCTTCTAAAACTGAATCTTGCGTGTTTCAGCCATTATTGTGTATACAAGAAATTACTGTCCGTTGCTTCTACAACTGTGTCTTGTGTCTTTCAGCAACTGGTGTCTATACTGGTGATGCTGTTTAGAGCTTATCTACCCAGATCTTTCTGCTTATATTAAATTTTTTATGATCACTTTGTAACAAATTATTATTCTAACAAATGTTATCACCACAACAATGTTAATTAAAATAAATGATCAATTATTTGTTGACTGATTAGTTACTACTGTTGTCCGTTCTAGTTTCGAGACCATAGCCTCAATGAGTAACCTTGTACTATCTTGAAAACACTGTTCAAGTTTCAAGACCACAGCCTTAATGAGTAACCTTGTACTATCTTCAAAACACTGTTCTAGTTTCAAGACCAACCCTGTACTATCTTCAAAACACTGTTCAAGTTTCAGGACCACAGCCTCAATGAGTAACCTTTTACTATCTTTAAAACACTGTTCTAGTTTCAAGACCAACCTTGTACTATCTTCAAAACCCTGTTCAAGTTTAAAGACCAACCATGTACTATCTTCAAAACACTGTTCAAGTTTCAAGACCACAGCCTCAATGAGTAACCTTGTACTATCTTTGACATAGCCTCAATGAGTAACTTTGGACTATCTTTAACAACAAAAATTACCTATAAATGCAACTAATCTTCAAAAAAAAATAACAAAGGGCTTGCGTTGGCTCAGTCTACATTCTATTTGGAGATGCAAGGTCAAGATAAAATGGGAGGAAGAGAAGAAAGAGAAAGCATGAGGTGAAGGAGGAACTGAAAGAGGGGAAAGCAGGGGAAGGAGAAGAAGAAATGGATGCAACAATAAAGAAACCAAGCACACACACAACAGGCAAAAAACAACAACAAAGAAGCATATTTTTAAAGCCAGACTTCTATTAAAACCAAATAGGATCATGAACAATGAAATGTGTCGTAGGCCACAAACTGAGGAAAAAATCTAAGCACAGGAACACTCTACATGTCACCTGTTTGATGTTCATGTCGTGGTATCTCCTGGAGATGTGGAGTGACTGTTAATACCCTACAAATGACAAGGAAATCAACATTACATCACCTGGGTCCATAACGCAGAGAAGTCAACCAAAACTCACTTTTGTCCGTTACAGAAATTAAAAAAATAAATAAAAAAATGTCAATTTACACCTTCTGGTGTGACTGGTCAGTTCTCTTTATAACTTTTCTTAATAACACTTTTGATCTGTCCATGCTGTTTTCATCATTCTACACGATCTAACTATAGTTTCTGCATCATTACTCAAAATAAACAATAACAATTGTTTCATTTCACAATGCAGGTTGGCTGTGATTAACCCATTGTTGTGGGAATATTTTCATGCTGAGTTTCCAGTCTCTTTCACAGTATGACTCTCACACCACAGCCTGAAAGTCATAAGAATGGTCTTTCCCTAAACCCTCCACCACAGGAATCAACAAACCCTGGTAAACAAGGATTCGGTTGAGAAACAATTTCATTACCTCTAAGACACATAACAAGAACCAAATTGACCTCACGCGACTGAAACTTATTTCAGTTTCACTATTTCGCAGGAGTCCATCAAGTCAAGGACCCTGTTCTCAGACAGGCATATCATGCTAGACACCACATGTTTATAGACCAACTAGAATTTTGTGGGTGAATCGTCAACATCACACAGTAGCCACTTTTTACTTCCTTGGATATCTCAGGTCGCCCATTTTGAACCAGGTTCCCTTGAGAACCCATGGTCTATTACTAAAATCTAAACTGAAGTGGTTTCAAAAGTTAAGACCTTCAGCTCCCACTTTCATTAAAAACAGGTGGAATTTTCTTGTTTTGTTGCATTTTTAAAAACAGTGACTTTGAGACAAACTACTGCACAATTAAAACAATTTTTTAAAAAAGTTTGTCCAGCTGAAATATTTCCTATTGGAGGTCAAAACCGTACACCCACACAAATGCACTGTTTAACATTATTTAAACAGGTTTGACATTCTGATGATGTTCGTATTGAGATTATCAAAACATATACATTTTACATTCGCACAAAGAAGTGAAACAACAATCAATACTGTAGGACAGCAGTTCCCAACCTTTTTCAAGTTGTGATCCTATTTTGTTCACAGGCAAAGTGACCTGCCGCCCCTTACATTTAAGCATTGGGTTTTTTTAATAGGATAAATAGAAACATGCAGGAAACAAAAATATTTTTTTCTGTGCAGGGTGCGATGATATGATTTATTGCTTTCTGTTTTTAAAACTGTCATAGTTCACCACTGCCAGATGACCTCATAGAAATCTCGAGATCCCAAAAAAGGGTCAGGACCCATGGTTTGGAATCCATGCTGTATGAGAATAGGAAATAAAAGAATCACATAAAGAAAGAAATGAGGTGAGAAACAATGATGTACTGAACGAAAGGCAGAAGAATCATCATCATCATCATAAACCCTGCAGGTAGAAGTAGGCAGTCACATTTTACTATCTTATTCAATCGGCAGGACCATAGTTCTTTTGTCTTGCCCCTCCATATGGCCAAGCCATCCAGGTATTTTTTGCAGTACCTTCCACATGCTCTTTTTTTTTTAATTAATCATGCCAGTTGTATGAATACCGTAGCATGAAATGTATATGAACAAAATAAGTATCAAGTGGCTGTCCTCAGCCAGGCCAAACATAGTTTACTTAACAGACGACCACTGATGCTTTCAGTTATATCATATTTTTGTAGACCAATTGTTATTTAATGAGTGACGTGACCAATACCAGTTGATTTACTTCCTATTTAGAATGCCTCACATGCTTCTTTAATCTGATGGGTAAATATATCACAAAATTTAAAAAAAAACCATTAAGTGTCATTACACTTTGTGATCCATCATTTAAAAAACTGAGAGGAAATTTTTTATCTTATTAAATATCATACACGTCACTCAAAATTACTGGAGGCCACTGCTAAATTGAAGACTCAGTCTAATAATGTGTTCTTTCGTACCTTTGTAACTATCTAACCAGAATGTCTAATGTTCTTTCCTCAAGAATCCTCCAACCACTGTTTCTAATTGTATCTTTTTCGGTGACCCTCCAGCCAACATGTCTAGTACTACTTTCCTAGTTAACTCTTCACCCACAAAGTGTGAGTTATTACTCTCAGAATTTTTCTTTTTCAATATGTTGAATATGAGTTTACTGACTTAGGCAATCTTCTCCTATAGTACAATCTTGTTTCAATTTTCTTATAATTTTCTCCAGGGCCAGGTTGAACAGAAATGGGAACAGAGCATCACCTTGCTCTAAACCAAATGTTATCTGAAAAGGGTCTGATTTTCTGCCTTCATATGAGAGGTAAAAACTGTATACACAAGGTAGATGAATAGTCGTAGACCACGAGGCAGAAGACGGAGAGATAATGTCCAGAGAGATCTGCAAACACTTGGTGTCACCAACTGGAAAGAGAAGGCCAACCAGAGAGAGACGAATGGAGACCGGTGATATTGGCAGCAATAAATCTCAAGGTCTCAGAAAGCTGAAGAAGAAAAAGAAGTAATCATCTCATCAACACGCCTACCGTTACAGACTGTTTAAAACTGGGTCAAGCCATTTTGAAACTTCCTGCTCCAGCCATACAGGCATGCATCACCACATTGGATCTTTATTCTCTGAGGAATTTCTACCCTCCACTTATTTTTTTTTTTTTTTTGATGACAGAATGCTGCTGCTCCTCTTTGGTGCATGTCAAATGTGGGGCGGCCATCTTTATCTTGTCACAATGACACCACCGTGGTTTTCTACACCTGGTGTCATGTGCTTAATAATCTTGATGTCCTTAACAGTACTGACATGTTAAAGACAATTGCATGGTTACTGTCATTTCTCACCAACCAGCCTGTCTTATACTGTGTTCCTGTCAACTATTTCCCTTGCACATTTTACATGTGAAGATTCATCCTTGGCTATGTATTAATTTACATCTGTAAGCCGCTGTAAGTCATGCCCTAGAATACAACAACCAAGATCAGCAGGTATAGTCTGATACATTGTATAACGGAGAGTTGTGGTGACTCAATGGTCGACACTTGCCGCCTACAGGTCTGGAGTTTTAATACACACTAGGTGTGCCTCAATCTGACACAGGCTAAAATAGACAGCAAGAAATGTCCTGGGCAGTAAAGGCGGCTACTGTGACCACACTGCCCATCGAATGTGGATTGTACAAATTTAGGTTTAGCATCATAAGCCCAATGTGTCAAAATCATGAAAAGAGTTTATTTACTCACTCTATTTTTTATGTATCATGAATTCCTCTGCCATTTCAATGATTTTTCAATCATGAAAATAACATGAATCTGCACCATGAATAAATAATTTAAAAAAAGATGTAACTGACTGATTTTATCATTCAGCACCGACGCCTATTGGTAGCTAATGTGGTGAAGTGTTAGACGTTTGCCTATGAATCGAAAGGTCATGGCTTCGAATCTGGTTGGAACTTGACTCCCAGGTCGACCTAGCCGTAAATAGGTACCAGGTAAAGTCCTGGAAAGTAAAGGCATGACTGTCTACAAATTACATGCCAAATGTGCGTGGTGTGGGGGAAAAAATGTCTTTTACTTTACTGATGCTTATCTCTCTCTCTCTCTCTCTCTGGATATTAAACCTCTTAGAAATGCACCATCATTACCAATAATAGTCATGGCTAGCAGCTGGTCTGTGGTGACTGATAACTCCAACAAGAGTACCATGTTTTCGGAAGAATTCAACGTTCACATTTGTAGCACGAAGGAGGTTAAGAGAGAAACAGAATAAAAGACAGGCAGAATTCAACAAATAAAATATGGTGTACGGTGAAAAACAAGAAACATAAATGTCAAATACATATAGCGCTTGATGGAGATAAAAGTGTATTCATAATGAAGGTAATACTTAAAATGAGAAACAATGATAATGAGAATGGAATAAGCTATTAAAACAAAATACACGTTGAATGTTACAATAGTGTTGACATGCTAGCCGCCTGAACTGACCATCCAGACTGTTGTGTGCAGATGTTGACAATTCCAGCACGCTGTATGTAACCCGGTCAGACATGTGTAGAGATGTCTTGCTAGTGCTCCTTCATTTGTCTTGTCTGTATCTTGCAGTCTGTCTTGTTTTTTCTTTACATGTTCCTTTCAACACACTTAAATCCCAAATATGATGTAATGGAAAGTGTATTCATGAGGTAATATTTATAACAAACAATGATGATGAGAATGGTATTAACATTTAAACAAAATGCACGCTGAATTTAACAATAGTGCTGACATGCTAGCCGCCTGAACTGACCATCCAAACTGTTGTGTGCAGATGTTGACAATTCCAGCACGCTGTATGTAACCCGGTCAGACATGTGTAGAGATGTCTTGCTAGTGCTCCTTTATCTGTCTTGTCTGTATCTTGCAGTCTGTCTTGTTTCCCGTTATGTGTTCCTTCCAAAACAGTTATCCTAGATATAATCTTGATGCTGTGTCCCTCGGTTCAGCACTTAAAATAGTATAATGTATCCTACACATTTCAATTCATATGGAACAAATAATTCATATCCTTCATTTTAAAGCTTTTATTAAGTTTGCTTTTGCGTGACTATATATGTATGCATATCTGGAAAAAATTAAGTGTTTCATTTTTCAACACCTTTTCCTTATGTGAATTTGAGCTCAAATTTTGTGCACACAAACACATACTTTGTGGGTGAATAATTCAGTGTGGTGCAGAAATTTGCCAAATTTCTGTTAACTGTTTTCTTTCTTTCAAATAACATTCACATCAGTTTTTGTTTTTGTGTGCTGACCCTCAAACAAACAATTAAAACAAATGTAGCATAACAGCGGCCAATGAAAAACACAATAATCTACATCTAATATTGAGTTATACAGAAAACATGAAATAGAAAAATGTAACCACAGACTTGAAAGTTGAACAATATGCCAAGTCCATTCAAGCTGTACCATAGCTTCAACATTTTGCCAGCACAACAACTTGCTATAAGCTGGGCAGACCTAATGAGAAAACAAACAGGGGGAAAGAAATAAAATCATGTCAGTAAAGCAATTCACACAATATATCCGTCCATCAAAAATATCTGCAAAGCAGACCCATTAAGTACATTGTTAGCAAATGAAGAAAGATTTGCCAAATGAAAACATATTCTTGCATGTATGGCTGGTATTCTGATCTTTACTACAAGGGAAAAACAGTTTAGTAAACATTAGCACATAAATGGGTGAAAAATGCATACAAAGTATATTTTGGCAATGTTATCTGAAATGTTCTACACAAACATATAAAAGCAAGCAGACATACATCATCATTTCAAAAGTTATATAGCTGGACTTGATCTGGCTTTGTCACCTGCATGTACACATTCAGAACCAATACAAGTCAATTGTGTCTGTCTGCCAAGACCTGCTAACACAACATCTGCTTGTTTTGATTTCCTGCTGGAACGTTTGGTTGTTCTGATTTTGCTTTGGAAAATTTTTTCTTATTTCCAACTGGAACATTTGTTTGTTCTTTCCCACTCAAACCTTTGTTTGTTCTGATTTCCTACTGCAACATTTCTTTGTTCTGGAATACTGTTTGTCTAAATGTTTTACTCTGAGTCATTGATTGCCACACAAGTTTGTTCTAGCTGTAACTATGTACAAATAGATCAACTCAAATTCATTTTAAAGTTTCAGAAGATCAACGAAAATACAACAATTCTGGCCTAAAAGAAACACCACACTGTTTTCGAACAAGAAAAAAAAAATATTACTGAAACATATATAAACAGATATATATTTATATATATATATATATATATATATATATATATATATATATATATATATATATATATATATATATATAATGAACATTCTGAAGCTAGACTTAACAAAAAGGTTTGTACTGAGGAAAACTAAACCTCACAAAATTAATAATATGTCTCTGCTTAATTATTCGATGCAAGTTTTTTGTCTACACATCTGCCAAATTTCTGTACAACAAGATTTGAAAATTGAAATTAGGGGTGACTGCTATTTGGTCAATGCCAGCACGAACAAGACGCTTATGATGAGGGAGCAGGACACCACAGAAAAACATACCCCCAAAAATTAACAATAATATTTCCTCACACACGGAAGAAAACCAGGTACACTGAGCGGTGCTTGGTGCAGCTATTACAGGTACTCTAAATATAACTTCTTAGGATGCTGAACAGGGTATGTGGGATTATCATCCCATGATATGGTTATTTCTTTTTTTCCTCTGTCATGGTTCTCTTCCCCAGTTTAAATAGATTACCTGCCTGACCTGGGGGCCTGACCATCAGATCTTTAAGATTCTTTTTCCACTTCCTTTTTTTAGAGTTTCTAGGGATATATATAATGTGATAGTCTCCATTTGCTTTCTACGTCTACACGGCTGCACATCTCAACCATTAGCAATATTTTAAATTGCCAGGGTAAGAGAGTAACTTGCTCTGTGTTGACACTGCTAGACACTACAAGACAAATTATTTGATAATCTACAGCCTTGGAGAGCCAGGCATTAATGAATGTCTACAGACAATTAGGGACACAGCCCACTTGTACACTGATCTCCAGAATCCAGAAAGATAACAATGTAATCACTTATCACAATCAACATAACCATCAGCATACTGAAGGCCCAGAAAACCTAGAAATGGAAAAGATAAGAAGCATCCAACTCCAATGTATGTTAATAAACAGGTTTCTCTGTAGATTCAGCTCAGAAATAATAGTATACAATCCACAGAAAACCAAACTCAAGGAATTCATTTTATTTTCGGTAATGCTGAAATAGCAATTTTGTTTGCATGTTTGTGTGTGTATGCACACGTGTGCTCATGCATATGTGAGAGAGAGAGACACAGAGAAAAAGAGAGACACCGAGAGATAAAGAGATAGTCAGATATAGAAAAAAAAATTTGAGAGAAACAGACATCTTTTGAACATAAACATATCTATGTGGCACCCCCATTTTCAAAATGTGAAGTAACAGTACATGATCTGAAATAATCAATACAAGCGCATCCTTATTTTAGCTCAATATCACTCTTCTTTTCATCTTGCAAACAGTTTTGGACAGAGACTGTAAACAGAAACGATACAAACATAACAAATCCCCGACAGAACAACATAGTGGTTCTCTGGCAGCACAGTGACTAGTGCATCAACTATCATCAGATCATCTTTAGGACTGGCAAAATTTCATAACACCCCCTCCCCATGGTCCTTCTTCATATGAGTTCCAGGACCCGATTCTGAAAGGACAAGAATGGATCCGCTGCTCTTTAAGAGGCATGTCGTAAAAGAAGACAAATTAGGGATTTTGCTGATAATATACCTAAAGTATTTCAGGATCCTCCCCGATGCAAAGGAGTTTGTGCATTGCACTGAGATTCTTCAGACTCAGGCTTGAGTTAGAAGTAGAACCGAGCACTTATGGGTTACACCCGTGTGCCATAATGTTGATACGTCGAAAAAACATAATAAACATTGCTGATACCAGATGTGTTGGACCAAAATGATTTAGATATCACTGCCTAGCTGTAAATCACAACACAACATGCCGAAACTGCTCTTTTAAGGGCACATGTAGAAGAATTACTATGGTTCAGGGGCAGACCAAGCTTATCATATTAAATAACATATTTTTTTTTTTCAAATTGTGAAAGCAAGAGGGCTGACAACAGTTGGACGTCCCACTGTCTCATACTGTCCCTGGCACATATGCAGATCTCGCTCACACGTCACACTACTCTGACAGCATCTGTCAGGGGATTCACTTTCGAAACTTACAATACACGGCACATTAACAGTAAAACCTGGTATATATAGAACAGATATGCAACAGACTGCAAAACTGGATAGAAAACATTCTCCAAAGCATGTTCATGTAGGTCTGCATAACCAGAGTGATGGGAGGTGTGACTGCAGGCGGCAAATAAACAAATAATCTGTTTTTTTTTTTTTTAACTGCTGATATGATTTGGCTTTAAAAGTAATACATTGATATGACGGAAGGCAGACAAAATGTGGAAGATATCGCCAGGAAAATCAAGGCAATCAATAATTCTGCTACTGCCCTTAAAAAGGTGTCATTGGCGCGTCGTCGTTTACACCTAGACCAGGATTTATATGCGCCTTTCGGCCAAAATACTGGATTTTAGCAAACTCTAATAAGCTGCCTGTTGGGATTTTGTTTTTTTATTATTAGAAAATGCATGTTAGGGAACATCTAGTCTTTTCTTTATTCCCCAATGCTGGGCTTTAGAATCCACAAGAGAAAATACAAAATGAAAATAAGAATAAGATAAAATCTCATACAACCATAATTAACCAAGAACTGTAAGTAATTTTAAGAATAAAAAGGAGCGTATTGCAAAACCTGTAATCAGGAGATCAAGAGTTAACTTCAACTATTACTATTCATAAAGAGACACATTTGCAAAGGAGGAAAGGTTGAGGAGATGGAAGAAATAAATGTATACACACACAAAACATTAGATACAGCTGGCAACATAGCTGAAAGCACCTGAAGTCCAACAAGAAAGAATTAAACTCAGTTAAAATATTTTACAGATTACAATAAATATAATAGCGAGTCTTAAGCTTAGAAAATATCATCAAATAACAGTTAAGGCAAAAAAATGATGTTTTCTGTTGGTGTGTGTGTGTGTTAGTGAGTGTGTGTTAGTGAGTAATTTGAGGTACATAGGTTCTATATAGTAATATACCCTTTTCACACACACACACACACACACACATATATATATATATATAAATATATACACACACACACACACACACACACAACACACACATTTAGAATATGAAAACATCATCAGAAATGGAATTGGAATGACTCTGACAGAACAGCTTGATGATCTGGACTGATCTAATGAAATGTGAATGCAATAAATGAAATGCCTCTGTGTAAAGGTATAAACAACCAGGTTTGAAGACAAAAATTGAGGACAAGTAAATAATGATAACATCTCCACTGGTGAAACCTCATGGCATCAAGTGGAATCATATACAGTTTAAAACTCAGGCAGTAATGCAGAACAAACCAAGCGAATAGAACATAATAAAGTAGTAAATTAACACACTTTTTAGCACTAGTTAATGTTTTGGTGTCAACAGAAACTGAATCTTGTACCAAACTTAGGATTATAACATTTAATTCTATAAAATCAAATTAGTACTGCAATAGTCAGAAAAATGGAGAACAGCTGAACTAATTCAACTAGAGATAATATTACAATAAACAGTCAGTACGCAGATTAGAAGAACCAATGTGGTTTTACAAAACTGCTTATTAGGAGCTCATGAATATATCTGAACCTACTCCGACAAACTAAGAGAAGGAAACGACGCAGGCCCCAAACAGTTCACACAGTGAGCCTGTAAAGAGATTTAGATTATTCTGTGAATTACAACTGTTCCTTTCTTCTTCTTATATTCCATGCTGTATGATACTGGTCATCATTGCTGCCCACCGCCTTCTGTCATGTGTACTGCTAATAATATCTGTTATAGGTGTTCTTCAAAGCCATAATGCTGATGTGTCCACCATCTTCTGTCATGTGTACTGCTAATAATATCTGTTACAGGTGTTCGTCAATGCCATAATGCTGATGTGTCCACCATCTTCTGTCATGTGTACTGCTAATAATATCTGTTACAGGCGTTCTTCAATGCCATAATGCCGATGTGTCCACCATCTTCTGTCATGTGTACTGCTAATAATATCTGTTATAGGTGTTCTTCAAAGCCATAATGCTGATGTGTCCACCATCGTGTCCACCATCTTCTGTCATGTGTACTGCTAATAATATCTGTTACAGGCGTTCTTTAATGCCATAATGCCGATGTGTCCACCATCTTCTGTCATGTGTACTGCTAATAATATCTGTTATAGGTGTTCTTCAAAGCCATAATGCCGATGTGTCCACCATCTTCTGTCATGTGTACTGCTAAAAATATCTGTTACAGGCGTTCTTCAAAGCCATAATGCCGATGTGTCCACCATCTTCTGTCATGTGTACTGCTAATAATATCTGTTATAGGTGTTCTTCAAAGCCATAATGCTGATGTGTCTACCATCGTGTCCACCATCTTCTGTCATGTGTACTGCTAATAATATCTGTTATAGGTGTTCTTCAATGCCATAATGCCGATGTGTCCACCATCGTGTCCACCATCTTCTGTCATGTGTACTGCTAATAATATCTGTTACAGGCGTTCTTCAATGCCATAATGCCGATGTGTCCACCATCTTCTGTCATGTGTACTGCTAATAATATCTGTTACAGGCGTTCTTCAATGCCATAATGCCGATGTGTCCACCATCTTCACTTCTGTTCTATCCCTGCCTATACTCCCATTCAAGGTTCCTGCTGCTCTTCTCATAACATATTCAAAGAATATGGATTGTCTACTTCTGATGCAAGTGATCAGATCACTATAAAAGTACATTTCTTTCAAGATATCTACATCCAGTTTTTTAGGGATCTATGTCTTCTGTTCTTCCAAAAGATTACATCTCGGCAGCTTCCATATAATTTCTCTCACTAACAGGCTGAGTGTCCATGTTTCACCTAAATATATCAGGAATGTCCTTGTACAGCACTTCAAAACTATCTTTCTCATCTTAACTGGTTTTTTGTTTAGAACAATATAATACATTTCAAATATGTATAAAACAAAAACTAGACAATTATTTTAAACACTAAATCTACATTAAATCTTCTAAATGTCAAGAAGAAAATCTATATCAGAATTACAAGAGTCAAGTAAATGTCATCATTGTAGATTAGAAGGACATACAAAAGATAAATGAAACAAACACAATCATTCAAAATCTCGTTCTATCCATCTCAGATGCTGCTAAATATGATAATAAAGTCAACAAACTGGGCATGTAGTAATGAACAACTGGTAAAATATGAACCAGAGTAGAGGATTTTCAGAAGTTTTTAAATGACAAGCTAGATGTGAGGGCTTTTTAGAAGCGAGTGAACAGTGCGCAAGCACAAACAGATCATTACATTCTGAGGAGAATGGGGCTGCGAGGAATCATCAGGGGATCTGGCCAATGCTCAACACTCAAGGGAAAGGCGAGACGGATTTACAATCAGACAGTTACTGGTCCCATCAGATTTGAAACTCTTCGCTTGCTGCTGAAGATGGGGACAGAGTGCTTGTGGGAGTCTCAGGAATGCTGTGATGTCGATTCTAAATTCAACATTAAAGAAGTTTTTAAATAATAAAATTAAATAGTTTGTTCATATCAACACACTTTCCTGGTGCCACAGTAACAATAAACACAAAACCTTATCAATTACATTTCATTAACAAGGTAATTCTTTTATCTTTTTTTTAAGGGACAAAAAAAGGGCCATCTGACACGTCTTTACACGCTTACTTTTATTCTCATGTGATGCTATTTCTATCCCCCCCAAAAAAAGCAAATATTCGTTTGTTGATAACGAGAAACATCATGGCAGTAACTCTTCATGTTTGATCCAAAAAATGTGGTACACGCATTATTATATTTTCTACACTACAGAGCTAGTTATACCTCTTCTTCTGTCTTTTATCACCCAATGGAGCAAAGTCCCTCGATTAACTCCTCCTAGCATCTTTTCCTCCTCTCTTGATGAGGTGGAATTTGTTTAGGTCTCTCCCAAAGCTTTAAATCAGTGATTCTGTAATACTTCTTAATTACTTATATTTTGCACAGGCACCAGATAATGAATCTTTGTAGCTTGTTATTCGTTTCCAGAAACTCGAGGCAGTTCAGAGGTCAGTGATAATTTAGGGAAAAACATTTTTCAGTGTTAGTTAGGGCGTATCCTTTACAAGACGTTGCAGAACCAACCCCAGCATTTTTTGGAGTTAATAGGTTTTCTATGTAAATTTTATGTTTAGTAGTTTGCCTATACCTTCTGAATTGTCAGCTTTCAGTATCACTGTTGAAACCAACAAAAGACTAATCATCGGCATCTAGAATCGAACCCGGCACCTCAACATTACAAACCACATTCGCAATGGTTAAGCGACAGTATATATATATATATATATAATTAAAGTAAACATAAAAACTGCTTGCTATCTGAGAAACTGACAGCAACGTTTTTTCAACAGGGTTCAGATAACATACTCTTTATAAATAAAAACGATCTTTAACAAAGTATTTCTGCAATTAGCTTGCTGCACCTCAAGCAGAAATAATGTTACACAATGCTGAAAGCAATATCTAGTGCAATGGGAATTCCCTAAATCATTTTATTGACAACACACATCATGCATACTGCGAGAGCTTTAAACTTTCGATTTGTTGATTTTGTACTAACTTCTAAAAATAAATTTATACAGTAAATGAAATGTGCCTCCCCCAAAGATATTGCAGAGAAAATTAAAGCAGTTAGTGCTGCTGGTATCACGGTGATATCTTACAACGAATCCTTACATGGGATAATGTTCATTTTAATTTGTAAAATTACTACACATAAAGTTACAACATACATGAATGTGTGCTCAGAGCAAAGAATGAGCAGGTTTTTCCACACCTGCATTGTTCCTTTTTTCTTCTTCATTTTCAGCATTCAAACTTAATGGATCAGTTGGCATTATTTGGTTTACAGATAGGCTGCAAAATTGCACCTTTCAGACCAACTCAGCCCGATTTCAGATAGCCTATAAGTAGTCACCGTTCACAATGAGCTTGTTAAGACAGCAGTGGTTTTTATCACTCTTCTCCTAAACTTGGGCTCAGAACCCGCACAGGTTCAACTGCATTCAACTATATGAGACATTCTGAATAAAACAAGCAAAAAGTAAAGACAGAGAAGGGAAAAAGAGTTATGAAGTGCCATGTACAAGTATGTATTACGAAAAACCAGTCAGCAAAATGAAGTGATGCCATGAAGCATATAAAAGAAAATGAGCTAAAAACTGTTAAAAGAGTAAGTGGTTAATAATAAATAAATAAAACTCCAAGTTAGGAAATAAATGTGTAAAAGTTTAGTTTTTTTTTTAAATAATAATAATTTGAGCATTTAAAGACAAAAATAGTTCAATGAGATAGAACAAAAGAGATACTTAACCCAATGAGATAGAACAAAAGAGATATTTAACTCAATGAGATAGAACAAAAGAGATACTTAACTCAATGAGATAGAACAAAAGAGATACTTAACTCAATGAGATAGAACAAAAGAGATACTTAACTCAATGAGATAGAACAAAAGAGATACCTAACTCAATGAGATAGAACAAAAGAGATACTTAACTCAATGAGATAGAACAAAAGAGATACTTAACTCAATGAGATAGAACAAAAGAGATACTTAACTCAATGAGATAGAACAAAAGAGATACTTAACTCAATGAGATAGAACAAAAGAGATACTTAACTCAATGAGATAGAACAAAAGAGATACTTAACTCAATGAGATAACGAAGCAATTGTGGGCATTATAAGGCACAAAACTTAATGAGATAAAATAATACTGTGGAACATTGAGAGAAACAAAGGACCTCAATCAACGAGATAAAATAATACTGTGGAACATTGAGAGAAAAAAAGGACCTCAATCAACGAGATAAAATAATACTGTGGAACATTGAGAGAAAAAAAGGACCTCAATCAACGAGATGAAATCCAATAATGCACACTTAAAATCTACAAAACAGTAAGATGAAATGAAATATAGACACCAACTGCAAATAACTCAATCTGGGACAACAATATAGACACTTAAAAGTACATAACTTGAGATAATATTGCTGCCAAGTAATATTGTGGACAACAGAAACATAAATCAACAGCAGAACATCACAAAGTAACCTGCGGTCAAATGTGTGGATAGGATAAGAGTCATACTGAGAAAGAAACAAAAATGGCCAATAAAAAAAAAACATAACTAAATGGGGTAAAAACTAAATCTCAATTAAATATAATACTGTAAACACAAAGCACATAACTCAATAAACTGAAATAAATTTGCGGACAACAAAAGACATTCTAAGATGCAACAACATACTGTAGACAAGAAAAGGAACATAATAAGATGAAAGTTTTTAAAACAAAATAATGTGGCACATTAATCAATGAGACGAAATTATGATGTAGACCCTTAAAAAAAGTGACACGACTAAATGAAATAAAAAAGATATGGAGTTTACAAGGAACATAGCTCGATGAATAAAATTTAAAAAATTAGGGCATTTAATGAGATGATAGATATATTGTAGAATTTAAAAGGCTAAAAGAGATTAAATACAATACTGCTAAATAAAATAACTCAGTCAGAGATAAGACGAAAAACATATTATGGGTATATAAAAATAATAATAACGGTCTGGTTGAGATCATAGCAAAAATAGAAGCAGAAGGCAAGATAGCAGGAAGTGACAAATATGCAATAAACACAGAAGAAAAATGTGCTACAGAGTACACAATTACAAAAGGACCATTTTTATTTTTTTTCATTTTGTTGCGCCATTCTTTACCTGCATAGGACAGACAGCAGGTTGCAGCCGGCTGGTGGCGCCGATACAGGCAAGGAATTTATAACTTCTCTTGGTGCTGAACTGGGTATCAGGAATTTGCCCTGTTGGTCTGCCATTTAAATTGAGATTATGTAATCTTTAGGTGTCAAACCTTCAGGCAGCAGCCAGGAGAGAGAAACAACAATAGGAAACAGAAAGCATTGACAAATTTGGTGCTTTCTCAATATCCTACCCCAAACAGGAAAAATCCACAGGTCACGGCACAGTCTAATATTTCAAGGGGTGGTAGATAGGCTGCATGCAGTCGTGGGACCTAGGCTGCACTCACTCGTGGGACATAGATGGTTTGGGGTTAGGGCCAATTCTAGATGTTTTGGGGTCGTTAAAAGCATCAGAAAGCCAGGAAACTTAGTCTTACCATCCTCTTAAATATTGGACTGTCCTGTGACATCATCTGGGCTAGGATATTAATAAAGAACCACAAATTCAATTGAAGATGAGTCTTTGATGTTGAGACCGCTTGCAACTGATCTGTAGTCAGCTGTAAATGAAATGTTCACTAAACAGCATCAATAGCATCAGCACTATATTTTTTCCCCCACTAAACATTCAAATAAAAGCAAAGCCCTGCAGTAAAAATCACAAATAAAGAATATGTTTTGCTGTTCTGCATGCTTATACAACACATAAATACTGCATTTCCCAATGCTGTGAATCTGCAAGCAATTGTTAAAGATCATTAAAAGTGTTTTTGTAAAGGTCAAATACATTATTAAGAGCACATTAAAATAACAATATATGCAATTTATTTTATGCACAAACATGTTCCAGTAAGCTGGCAAACAAACAGAATATATTAATAACGACGACTTCCTTGCAACTTGCCCTCCAGACTTCTATACAAATTACTTCATAACAGAGTATAATATAACACAGCTTAATCACACAATTCACTGTAGGAACTTGAATCAATATATAACGTTAGTACAATCAAGTATGATACACATGGATCATAAAAGACAATTTGGTATCACAGTGTCTTTGCCATAATGTATATAGAGAGAGCTGCCATTGTCCTGTAGAGAATAATTCGTTATCAAAATAAATGTGAGCATAAAGTTACAATTCAATTTAATATTTACAGAATAGGCCCTAAGTGTAGACTGTACGCAAAGGACATGTCTGCACTTGTGAGAAATGCCTGGGAAATACTGCATAAAAGTTGCAGTTAATAATAAACAAGTATCACAGATAAGAAAACACTGGTAACATTTGTTAACAAGCAAAAAAGTAATTATACACATAAATTCTGAACACATGTCATTATGAGATATTTTGTTCTGTACATTTATGAAACTTTTGAAATAGCCAAATGTAAAGTTTTCTACACTGACTCACTTTTGTCTGTCCGTCTAATTTCTGTCTGTCCGTCTAATTTCTGTCTGTCCGTCTAATTTCTGTCTGAATGTATTTCCTGAACTGGCCCAGACACAACAATACTTTTCTGCCAGTGAAAATGCACTATTTATCTCAGGCACAAATTTTTTTTTTTCACTTCTTCCACTATAACAGTACATTTTAACGGATATTACATTCTTCTTTATTGTCAAGTATCAACTAATGCTTTCAAGGTATCATGATGTTCACTTTTTAAAACAGCAAACAACCATTTTCCACGTCCTTAGGCATACAGTTCTAGTGATGTGGTGAACATTGCACTGGCCACCTTTACTTCCCAGAACTGTTTTAAATAGTTAACGAATTTACAACAGCACTGAAATAAATCCTGGTTTAACTCAAACAAATAATTGTTGCAAAGTTCAAAATGAATACATTTTAAGATGGAACTACACAGAATAACTGCTCTGAAGTTTAATTAGGACAATTAATTCATATTTAGAAGAAATTGGTAGAGGTATGTTAGGAAAGATCTGAAACAATTTTGTTTAAGATAGTGTTATACTGGACACATCCTGAGAAAAAAACAAGCATAGAATCACCAAACAGGCACTAAAATGGGACACAGGGGGACTAAGAAATCAAGAACATCCAAAAGAAACTCTAAGAAGAACCTTCATAAGAAAGGCCAAGGGTGCTGGACCGGATTCCATCTATACCATATCCACACAAAAAAGCATGGGATAGAACAAAATCGGAGAACAGACTGCGAGCTCTATGTGACACATGACGGCACAAGAACACAATTGATGATGAAATCATTATCATCTACATCTCTGTGAGCTTTCATCTAGACCTGTTAACAATCAAATAGCTAAGAGCTCTGGAAACATGACCAACCCAGAGCTAATCTCATGACTTGGTTACACACTCACATGCCTTTCTGCAGAGGATCAGTCTAGCACAGCGTGCTAGTTTCAGATTGGAGACAAGCAAGAGAGCTCGGCAACAAGCCCTAACATGTCACAAGTCAAAGTAAAGGTCCTTTATCCACACCTTTAGGTGTATTGGGAATATAGGGCTAGACCTATATTTTTATAGACCAGTCGGCCGCCTTTACTTCCCAGGACTGCACCTGGTACCCACTCAAGGCTGGGTTGACCTGGGAGTCAGAAATCGTTTTTGAAAAACAGGTCCTACTTCATCAGAATGTGACCCCACCACCTTCTGTTCCGCAGGCTGACAACACCACAGCGACTCCCACCCCCAACTTTTTTTTCAGAAGAAAATCTACACCAACCTCCCCGGTAGAGGCAAACCTATTTCAAGGATGAGAATACCTGAGTGTCAGTGCATAGACGTGAGGGTTAAAATGTTTCCAGATAATTCACCAATCAAGTAACCAAATATCTCTCAGGATGTGTATAATCAGAAGCTGTATGCTGTTACTGAAGGCAACTTTTCAACAAGTCAGCATCATGTTTCAGTTTTTCTGATGCTGATATGGTTTTATGTGCCACAAATATCTCTTCCACTATAAAGGACAGACACTATAGTCTAGAACTCAATTCAAACCTAACTCCAAGCATTTTAACCATTGACATGCAGAACTTGTGGTTAATGAAGTCTCAACTTAGATTTTTCTAAGAAACATAAGATTGAGCACATATTCCTTTCTTCTTCTTCTTCTTCTTCTTCTTCATGATGGCTGGATGTAAACACTGGACTTTTATCTTGTTCCAGAACTTGAGTTTATGTGCAAATCCATTTTACAGAAGTAGCTTATTTATATGCAGACTGTTGGTTCCCTGTGTCTCAGGCAGATATACTATGACTTACAAGGAAAACCACTTATTAGCTGCCTTTTATGACATGTGTCGATTGTCTCTAACCCAACAGCCCTTGACAGGCCTCAGAACCAAAGCGGAGAGACTGAGCAAATAATCACTCTATGTTTGTCAGTCAAAGGCACTGTTCATGTCAGACAACATCACAAAAGACCTTTTACAGTATATTACAGAACCTTATGCCCCCCTCATGTGTCTCCAACGGACCCCAGGCCCCTCAATCAACTTGTACACTTGCTCATGGTTCATTTCCAGCTTTGTACTGTCTCAGCAAACCGCTTTTACAACATTTAACATAGGACCATCTTCTGCTGCCTTTCATCTACAAATTATAGGACTGCTGCCAATTCCTGCCAAGTTCTTTACGGACTTGTTCATCAGTGCATTTTACGGTACATTTTTCCAACAGCATAGGACAGTCCCTTTGCCATTATCAAAATATATTTGACACTGAAATACTGCTGTCCCGAAACTACATTACTGTCCCTAGACATATTTTACTTTTTGAAAAACGAGTCCTGGCAACACATATTGATTTTCACACTCACACAATATGTCCTGATCTTCACACTCACACAATATGTCCTGATCTTCACACTCACACAATATGTCCTGATCTTCACACTCACACAATATGTCCTGATCTTCACACTCACACAATATGTCCTGATCATCACACTCACACAACAGGTCCCACACAGATTCATCACTCATAACACAAACATCCACTAATATCCAACATAATGACTTCACTATAAACAGTTGTGTTAAAACAAAGTCTTGCTACAGACAATAGACATACTTATTTCTGTATGAACACACACAACTTAATTGTAACTCAGGTTCCTTGCAATAAACGCAAACTTCTGTTTTATAACAAAAGTGTAGAAGGGTTAGTTTTTTTTTTTTTTTTGTCTGTGGTCTTGTTCCCGCTCCGAAGAAGTAGAGTGGGGGAAGTGGGGATAATTTCCATTTCTGGAGTATAAAAATTGAACACTTATGCATTTTTTTTTTAAATCTGAAATCTGTGTTTATGTGCACAGAATTGTAAAAACTATATTTTTGTAAGAACAGTGAAAATTACAGCATTGATATGCCCTGTTGCTTAGACATCCAAATGTCTTCCTTCCAACAAAACAGCAAATAATCAATAGCATCTTCATCCCCACTTTATGTGATCAGTGCCAAACATGGACAATGAATAGGGCACTAGAACAGAACATAACTGCATGTGAAATGCACTGTCTCCGCAAGGTCACTAACAACACTAGACGAGACAGGGTTACAAATACCTGCATTAGAGATAAAGTTGGAATAAGACCATGTCTGGATTATGTTGAAAGACAGAAAATGAAATGGTTTGACCATCTAGTGAAAATGCAGCCAGGACAGACTGCATTTGAGACTTTTCTTGCAGTTGAACATCTGGGAGGAAGGTCAGAGGAAGACCAAGAGAGAGATGGATAAATGATGTAGATGAAACCTGCAAAAAGTTAAACAAATCCATCACCCAAGCCACCTGGGAGGCCAAGACACATACAGAAAACCATGTCATTGGGTTACAACCTGGTAACAGTGAGACCATGACAGAAGAAGATATGCATTGCTACTTCAGGTGCTTTTATGGTGAGGACAACATGTTACACTGGTATAGACAGCATACACAGCAACAGTTACTGCATCCAACAGCTCAAATTTTCAGTCACAAGACTGTTTTTAGAGAAGGAACAGTTGCTTATTTTCAAACACCCGCATCTGAACAGCAACAATGATACTGCAGAAGTTTTAGTCAGTCTACTTTCAATGGCTGTGAGGTCTGAGTCATGATTTGTGTATCGGATCTGACTGCTCAAGCTGCATAACAGGATTACCAACATCCAATCTGATCCTGATACAACTTTTGGTCTTGAAACAGGACACCAATTTTTGGTTATTTTAAAGCTCCACCCCAGGTGTAGTTGGGAGCCCTAATATTACCTAACCAGCTGCACAGGGTTTCTGGGACCTCTCCCCCAGGTGATCCGCATAATGTGTCACCAGGTGTTTATCGCTTAGTGGGATGTCCTAGTAGGGTTAAATCTCTCTCTCTCTCTGATCCTGATAAATGCAGCAAGAAACAGTGCTGTTCACCCCAGCTCAGTTTACAAAACTGCTACAGGGTAGGCACAATCTGTTTAACAATTTGCATCTTACATTGCTGACTGAGACGATGATGTGACTACAAACTTTACTTTTATACTGCATCACCCCCCCCCCCCCTTTTTTTTTTTTCATCATACCTCCCTACATTTTCCCACAAGCAAGTGCCCTAATTATTACTTTTGACAGAATGTACTTTACTATTTGATCCACTTCACAAATATCAATTTACAACTATGCAATTTAAAAGAGACTGGTAATTTAAATTAGAAACAGCTCAGATAAATTCTATCTTAAAAAACTATGCTTGTGATAAAGCAGTTTCTAAACTTACAAATGGTGAGAGAAGACGCATTGTAATTGTATACTATCTATATATATAGTATCTTTCACATGCTCAATATTCATTTAAAATAAATGAAAAGTTGTCACATTGCAGAGAAACATATAATTACAAAATAACTACACTTTAACTATCTAAATCCTTTTAAATAAGGCACCCGTTCGGAAAACTTGCTAACAATAAATATTTATCTATAAAAATCCTTTCCAAGAAATACAGTGCAAAATAAATAGAGGGAGGACCTGGGAACACAAGAAGGAGAGAGGGGAATAATAGGAGCAGGACACTTGAGAGAGCAGCAATAGTAACTGGGACAGCTTCTTATAAGTTGCTTGAGAACTTAGGCTCATCTTGGCAATAAAACACAGAAGTTCTAATTCCTGCCAACAATAGCAGGAACATAAGTAACATTCACTGTTTCTATCCACTGCACACACAATCTCCAGAAACTGCATTTACATCTGCTAAATATCAACACACAAGACATGCATACATAAACAGACTCATGTGAACGAAACATTTTCACTTGCATTAACACAACTTTCAAAGGCTGCTTGCTTTTCAGTCGTACATAAAAAGTTCTGCTTGCTTTCCGTACAGTAATAACAGCACCAGAACTGTCTTAACAGCCTACAAAGTCCTATATTCTACTATGCTGCAGCAGCAACATTATTGTTATCATCATGTGCTTTGGTGATAAGCAAAGGCAGCCATAGTTTGCCATCTTTGATGATCACCAGAATCAGGGATCATGTCATAATTAATATCCTGTCCAAGCCGTGTGGCCAAGTCATTCATAAATATATATATATCTCTGTCTTCACCTTGCATTTTTTTTTTTTTAAATCAACTTGCCGGTTGTCACCAAGTTTGTGAGATTCATAATATGTCAAATCAATTAGGTTTTTATCTATCTCCAAGCTGATGACACTCTGAGACTTCTGTTGCCATTAGTTTTTCCAGATGTTAGATAAATTCTGCGCCATCATAATTAATATTGCCCATTTTGTGCAATACTTCTTGCGAAGTAAAACAAATCTGTTGCGCTTTCTCTAGCTAGTTCTGAAATCATTTTTATCTATTATATTTTAGGGAGAAAAATCATGCACAAAATGTTTGCAATTTCTGCAACTGGGCTCTTGCGTATCTGCTTACAGCTATCCCTCTAAATTAAAAGGAGAAATGTTGTTTGTTAATTAATATTTTTAATCGGTGTTGTTAGCACTAAAACAAATTCCTATTAATGCCCTCAAAAGGTTAGCTTATAATGTAAACAATCTGAAATACATTGAAATATCACAGAACCAGGGTTAAAAAAAATGTATTACTCATAGAATATAACTACTGCTATTAAAAAAAAAGCTGTATTTAAAAAAAAAAAGCTATAATTAAAAATAAAATTAAAAAAAAGACACCATTCTCGTGGTGACATGAATAAGGCATAATTCTGGTGCTGAAAATAGTACAGGTATTCATTCTTTCCTCAACCTAACCCTACCAAGATACTGCTTTACAATTATGAATATACAAAAACAGGCTTAAAAAAAATAATTTTTTGAGTTTATATCATTATTTTCTTGTCCAAGTTAAGCTGAACATAGCCTAAGTGTGATCACGTTTTAAATGCAGTAGGATAATTTAAACTAAGCCCATCGGTGATATCTGTGAGCCTCTTGTAATGGTGTAGCAAGCTTTTGGGGTAAATTAAAACTGTATGTAGAACAACATAGAAAGACTTGCAGATGGGTGGCAGTCGATTTCACCTCAACTTCTGCAAAATAAATGGTGAAAATTCCTAATGAAAAACTTTTTAAATTTAAAAATTCAAATTTTTTGTGTGTGGGAGACTTTGACAAATCTAATCTGTCTAAGCACACAGTCATAACTTACCTCTTTTTAACTATTTTATGAATCTGTAATTCTTTTTTTTTTTTTTTCAGGTGTATATATATAGGTGTTATATCAGAACACTCAAAAATTAGACTTCGTTTTAACATCGAGTTTTTTCAAGAAGCTGAAATCTGTACACCTGCTCCTGAAGTAAATGTGTAAACAATGTCTGAAAGAGATGTGCAGTCAAAGCAAACATCACAAAATACTAAAAGATACTCTCGCTCAAAAAATCAACACAGAAGGGTTACAATAAATACACTTACCTGAATTTAAAAAAATATCCAAGCAACTGCCGGCACTTTAATGTCTGCGACTGCTGCTACTGCTGCTGGTTGTGTAATCTCGCTCTCTGTCGCCTCTTTCACGTTCACCTCGTTCCCTTTCTATCCGTTCTCTGTCAGTGCGCTCCCTTTCTACCCTTTCTGCTCTCTCTCTGTCGGTGCGTTCACGTTCTGCCCTTTCTGCTCTCTCCCTGTCAGTCCGTTCACGTTCCACCCTTTCTCTATCGCCGCCAGTGCGTTCACGTTCGACCCTTTCTCTATCGGTGCGCTCCCGTTCTACTCTTTCTCTATCGGTGCGCTCCCGTTCTGCTCTCTCCCGGTCAGTGCGCTCCCTTTCTGACCTTTCTCTGTCAGTTCTCTCTCTTTCACTGCGCTCTCTCTCTCTTTCCACTCCTCTGTCACTTCTCTCACTGCGTTCTCGCTCACGTTCCCGTTCTCTGCGGTCATCATAGTGTCGATCCCTTTCACGATCTCTCTCCCTGGAACGCTCCCGATAATCACGGGAATCTCTCTCCCTGCTACGTGAGCGATGACGAGATCTCTTCTCCACCCTATCCCTCTCTCTTTCCCTATCTCTTGATCTGGAGCGCCTGCTACTTCTGAAAACATAAAAACACAAATTAATGTCACTTTAAGACATAAATATAAAAAGAAAACATATTTCACTATAATATATATCCCTAAATCAATGTCTTTACTGTCCACCTTTTCTTTAATTGATTATATTAGGAAACAATCGACATAGACCTAGTGTTATCTCCAAAAGCTCATGGCAACAGCTAATTATATTTTCTACAGCTGGATACCCAAACCAGAAAAGAAAATTAGTAACCCTACAGATGATATGTCTGCAAAGATTGTAGAAGTGACTAGAAAAGATAAAATCATAAATGTTAAAAAAAATTTAGCACAAAACTAATTTTGCATTACATATAAAAACGACCAATATATTGATCGCCCACTTAGAGAAAATTCCTTGTGACATAATATAATCTTACATTGAACTGCATCTAAGTCGCAGTGCATCTGCCTGGTGTGAGGTGGGGAACCAACAATCTAACTTGATAAACAGAACTTTCAGTCCGAGTTTACAGCCGGTGAATGTGAAGAAGTTGTTTTAATATCATGAGGAGCTTACTGTTCACATCAAAAGGAGACAAGCTACATCGTTTGGTCATGTCATGAGAAGACGAAAATTGGAGTACATCAAGATGGTCGTGGGAGGGGGGAAAGAGGCAGATGAAGACCGACAGAGAAAACAATCTGACATCCAGGCATAAAAATCATCTGTGTCAGAACTGACAGAAAGTATTTGAGACAGAAGGATGTGGACAGACATAACTACAAAAGCCTAATGGTAAAATACTATAAGAAGAAGAATAATGTCATGGGGACAGTAGTGCAGTAGCTAGCTTACTTGCCTGGTGTGCTATTTTAAATTCCTCTTGAGATAAAGATTTTATTTTGAATTTTAAAAAAGGATAACTGTGGCAGAAGAAGAGCAAAAGTTACAGGAACAATAACAACAAAACAGAAAGAAGAAAACGAAGTGGGGTGGAACGTGAGGTGACGATGATAATAAAGACAAAAGATAATCAGCTTGAATAAACATGAAAATAATATTTTGCAGAAGGAACAAAACCAAACATTAGACACCAAACAAAAGAAAAAAAACTAAATGTGCAAGTGTTGCTGGTTTAGAATGCAAAGGAATACCTTGATCCATAGGATTTCTCTTCAATGCCATGAAGTGTGTCCTGGAGAGAACTGATGAGAATCTTGCAGCGGTCATCTGCTGCAATCTTGGACTGTCTTATCAGAGAGATGGCTGTTACCAAAGTCTCTATAGCACTAGGGAAGTCTCCTGTGAATAAAAGAGCAAGGTTCAGCTTTCAGTATGTTCGGACAACTCCATTACGGAGGTCCCTGAGGCAAGCAGTGTAATCCCATAACTGCAGTAAGAAGCGTTTAACTACAAAGGGTTGGTTAGCCGATTCCTCATAAAACTTCAGCTGGCAAGACCCATGTTATTCTTGGTATCTGCTCCTCTCTTTGATGAAGAGGTACTAACAGTCTTGTTCAGTGTTTCTGCTTCTAACATAGGATGCATAAGCGATCATGGGCAAGTCTACAGGGGGATTTTTTTAAGGGAATATTCATTTTGCTTCTATTGTCAGAGAACAGGGAAAACACCCCCCCCCCCCCCCCCCCCCCCCCCCCCCCCCACTTTAAAAAAAAAAAATAGGTCAAGGACCCTTTTCATGCCAGTGGTGCATACAGTACTAGACTTTTTGTAGACCAATCAGCCTCAGCTATCTTTACTTCTCATGACGTAACCTGGTACGCATTTTAGGCTGAGTTGGCCTGAGAACCAAGGTCAATTTTGGAACAACAAAAAACATTCTTGACACGATGGGGATTCAAATACAAGACTTTCAGGCTGGCAGATCTGGGTCTAGCAACTCTCAGAAAAATATAATAACTTACTATTGTTCTTACTATGATTTGTAACCTGCGATTCCAATAATAATTTCTCAATTTCCCCATACCTGCTCTGTATTGACAATGACTAAGCCACAGAGACCGACTCTAAAACAAGATACCTTATACATACCAGCGACATGAAGCATACAGACAGGCAGAATAGTGAAACATTATTCAGAAGGGGTGGAGACATGGTTTTATAGGAATGGTGAGAATATCATTGAGACAGATAATTTTAAAAAAAAAACTTTACAGAAGATGACAGAAAATGACACATGAACAGAACTGCTTGCCAAAATCAGATGGAGACAATCTACAGTCTGTGTCCACCTCATGAGAAGAACAAACTGGAGTACATCATGTCGGTAGAGTAGTTGGACGAGAACAGCGGCAGAGGGAGACAGCGAAAGAAGATGCTGGATAATCTGACATCATGACATGGAAGACGGTCAGGGCGGTAAAATCAACTGAAAGTAACTGAGACTTAACGCATGGACTTATGAGGGGGAAAAAAATACACAAAACAACAGTATATACAACACAAAGATATTTACAATCCATAACCATTTTCATTTCAGCATTCTGAAATGGAGCTGAAGCTTTTTCAGAAATGACTTGACTCCCAGGTGGACCCAGCCTGAAATGGGTACCAGGTAAAATCCTGGGAAGTCAAGGTGACCGGCATGATGTTGATCATATATACCACTGAGTGCCGATTAGTCTATAAAATATAGGTCCAGCCTATACATCCAATACACCAGGAGGAATGGAAAAGGGTCATTAACTTTACTTACTCTGAAATAGGGAGCTAAGGTAGCACAGAGCCTGGCCTGGCCGAAGGTTTAGGGTTCAAATTTGCATACAGATGCAACATTTTCAGTACTAACCTTAGATTTTAGATCGCCCTGAGAAGTCAAGGTGATCAGCACGACTTTGACCACATCTCACATCGAGTGGTCTATGAAAATACAGGTCCATACCTATATGCCTGATTCCTGAATGGAGCCGTCCCTTTTTCAAAAAGTGACCTTGACTCTAAGCCTTAAATGGTCCCCAGGTAGTCCTGGGAAGTAAAGGCGGCAGGCACGATGCTGACTACATTACTCACAGAGTGTAAATTGGTCTATAAAATATAGGTCTACCCTATATGCCCAATGCAGCTGAAGGTGTGGACAAGGGTCCTGTGAGTTTACTATATGCCCGATGCACCAAAGGCATGAAACATAATCCTTCAGTTTACTGTACCTGAACTAGCATCCTGCACTGCACGATTTATAGCACTGCTGGATACAGTCTTATTTCGTTGGAAAATATCCTCAAATTCTTGGTCGGTGATCTGTGGTGGTGGCGGATCATGTCTGAAAGGCACAAATAAATGGTACAGTCATTTTAAAATCCTATGTCAAAATCAAAACCTGATGTTTAACAACAGCAAATATATAAGACTAGAGACTTAAGCTTGAAATAAAGTGCAAGGTGCACTGACAATACACCTTTTTAAACATTCAACAAGTAAGCACAATATTTCAAAGTACTGACGCTTAAAAAGCAAAATCATAATGACTAAAACTTATCTATGTGAATATTATGCATTTGTTAGTGTTACTACACAAGGAAATAGAGAACACAGAAACTATGAGCATACATTATAGATCAATCCGGAGGGGAGAGGGGAGAATAAACCTACTGCACCCTTGGCAAGAATGTCGTAAAAGATGTCTTATCATAAGTGTTTCCTGTAAAGTCAGAGTGCATCTGTCTGAGAGGCAAGGGCCAACAGTCTGCATACAAAAAGCCAGATTTGTTTTTAAAAAATGAATACACACACAAAGCTCAAGTTCTGGAGCATGAGCCAAAGTCCAGAAGTAGACATACAACCAGAACTTTCAGCTGAAGTTTACAATCGATGAAGGCTAAGAGAAAATAATACATTAATTCAACATGAACTATGTGTTGTTGAGATATTTACTGTTTTCACACACACAAACACAGACACACACTGAAAACCAGCACTGAACTGAGCTGATTACACACAACTGTATATCAGAATGTGAAGAGATGGTTCATATTATTAAATGCCCTTAAAAATGTTTAGTTATTTGGGGTGGAATTAGTTTAAATGTGGATTCGCTGTGGTGTCAAATACTGTTGTAATTATTATGTCACCCAGCTCTCTGTCGCAAAGTGACCTTTTAAATAGTCAAAAGAAAGAAAATCAGGTGTTTTTGCTTAATTTGTATTTGGTGATTAATTCTCTTCTCAGAGATAAACTTTTTTCCTGATTTAGACATTTGTGACTTTTTCGTGTGTGCATGTGTGTATCGACATGACATCAAAGAAGCAGAGGACATTACAGCTGCCTGTCTTGCCAGTGGTCTGGGGAGTTGGACCCTCTGGATATTTATAAAATGTGACCGTGACTCCTATTTATTTATGTTTCTTTTTCTTGTTTTTTATGGCAGAGTTTCACACAATTATGAGGATGCATTTTTTTTTAAACAAAATTTGAAAAAACATTTTTTTTAAATTTCTTACAAAGTGAAGTAGTTTGAGAACTGGCTGATCCCTGCAGAGTCTATTTAATGGCTTTGGTGCTGTTTGCATCTACAAAGTTTCTAGATGTGCCAGGTAGGCTTATATAACTGAAATTTGGATTATTTTGCATGAAAATTCCTTTTTTGGTCAGAGCAGCATCCTAATTTGCTTTCAGTCGTCATTTCGTGCCCTGTCAGTGTGTCATCAACAACAAATATTTACCATAGGTAAAGTATTATTCACTTAATACTCAGATCCAGTCGTGTCTACTGATTTCCTGCCTATACATATTTCTGAATCACTTTTGTTTAAACTGTCCAAAAAGATTAAAATTGTTTTAGAGTGACTGTGATAACATGGTAACCAGCACACACTTTTGTCTGCCAGGTCAAAGGTGGCACCTTTTGGATTTTTATAAAACCAACTAAAACTCCCAAGTTCCAATTCTTCTCTGCATACTATGCTCAGAGAAAAGGCAAAACAGAAATACAACCAAACCCGATCATCACCATTAGAATTGGAACTCTGCATTGGCTGCTGAGGATAGGGGCACATATGGGAACATCCTGAGTGCTGTGATGTCAATTCTAGACTCAACTCAACTCTCTTCTCTTTTTACAGTTTCTTATGCTAGCGCTGACAGAACTATGTGATTTTTCTTATGCACTAAGCAAAAAACTCTTGTTTCCCCTACGATATACCTGAGGGATCACAGGGTTATAGCCCTTTTTTTTTCACCCAAAGCTTCCAGGAGAGGGAGGTCAACAAAGCAATAAAAAGAACCAAATGTTAAACAAGTTAGTAATTCTAAAAACTTCAACAAAACCCAAGCCAATTTAACAAGCAAAACTTATTAATTCAACCCCACCTGACAAGTGTTTTTCTTAGCTCTGAGCGAGACAACCTAACAACATATGGTGTAAAAACCATATATTTTCCATATAATAATAGTAATAATAATATTACTCATTAGGCCAAATAATATTTCAGGATGCTAGAGTTGCGACTAATACTGAAAGTAAGCACAATAAATGACTGTAATAAACAATAGCTGCTGTCACATTGTGGCTAGCATAATGGTCCATCAGCGGTTGATTATCTCTTCAAGACCTCTCAAAGCAGGGATTTATTCTGTGGCTTCTGTGCCAATGCAACCTAAAATTAGTACTAGGCAATCTTCACCTACTAGTACTACATATGATTTAGATATAGTGCTATTATTGACACTATATGGCAAACTGGGAGACGCCATGGTCTAGTGACTAGAAACCCGCCTGTGGATCTGAAGGTCACGGGTTCGAGCCCTGATGGACTTTTTTTCTTAAACGACCTTCACTCCCAGGTCAACCCAGCTTCAAATAGGTACCAGGTATAGTCCTGGGAAGGAAAGGCAGCCAGCGCGATGCTGACCACATTAGCTACTCAGTGTCGACTGGTCTAAAAAATGTAGGTCAAGCCCAACATACCTAAAGGTGTAGAAAAGGGTCCTTTACGTGGCAAACTACAAACTACAACTATATATATATATGTGTGTGTGTGCGCGCGGGTGTGTGTTTTATTCGTTATATTGCAAACGTTTATACAAACACTTTTTATCAGTATCACTGGATCTATGTAATTCTAAAAGACATGTAAAATAAGGGAAACCTCATTAACACAAATTTCCAAGGACTGAAAATTTAGTTGTTGTTTTTTTTTTTTTTATGTGTGCTAACAAATTCTACTGTCTTGCTCAGCTTACAACAATGAAAATAAACAAATTCGGCATCAGCCAACTTCATCCCAGGAAATATAATAACCTGAAACTAACTTAAGCCTTTATTTGTTATAAGAATTAAAATCGAAGTCTGCAAAACAAAGAGGTTAAGTCGTTTGCCTCATGCTGTAAATCTAAAGACTGGTTCTAATTTTCAAATCTTATCCCTTCGGTTCCCGAGTGCAGATAATTTTGGAGACACCTGGGGTCGCTGCTGGAGCCATGGAGTTTGTGGACTTCGTGCAACTCTCTCACAGGCGGCTAGCTGCTCTGCAGACAGAGACTGAGCCATATAGGGTAAAAAATTTGAAAGTTGAAGAGCAAACAATAAAGAACTGCAAGAAATACGTGACAAATAAATATTTTTATTTTACGGTGAGCTTCCGGCGGCCATGAAACAGAGACAATGTATCGGAAGAAACTATTCGCATTTCAGTTGAATTTATTCAGTTTTGTGCTTTAATTTATGTTGATGTAACTCTGTAGTAACGCACCTGATGAGATACAGCGAAATATGCCTGGCAATAAATTGTTTGTATCCGCATTATTTAAATAAAAATTTAAAAAACAACCCGGGTGTGAGCAAATAAATAACATTATGAATAGTAATAGTCCTTCTCTATTGGGTTATTCCAGATAATGCACACACACACAAACAAGTATTACAATAAGCAAAGTCAGTAAATTGAGAAACAAAACAGAGTCAGTTAATTATTAGCAAAAGGGGTCATACCTGTGATTAAGCTTAATTAGCACATTAGAACTGTAAATGGTGAAAGCATATAAGCAAATAAAAGAGACAGAAGTAGGAAATAATATTTGATAATATAAGAAATCAACAACAACAGAATATGGAAATGACAATAATAAACACAGGCAAAAGATTGAAATGACGATGAACAAAAGAGGCATAAGATTGAAATGACAATGATAAACTGAGCCATAAGATAGAAATAATAATTATCAATAAAGGCAGAAAATCAAAATCACAATAAATAATAAATACACAAGCTGGACATAACAATGAACAGCAAGATGGACATAACTGAATAGGAGGCAGAAGATGGAAACGACAATTATCAACAAAGTCAGAAAATTAAAATGACAAATGATAATGCCCCGATTGAGGCAATGGATGGAAATTACAATGCTCGATTGAGGCAAAAGATGGAAATGATAATGGCGACAATTAAGAGAGGGAAAAGATGGAAATGACAATACCCGATTGAGGCAAAAGATGGAAATGATAAAAGTCAAAATTAACAAGAAAGGCAAAAGATGGAAATGACAATGATCAGTAGAGGAAAGCTGTGGAAATGTTAATAGTCGAAAGGGGCACAATTTGGAAATGACAATGATCAACAGGGGGAAACTAAAAATGACAATGATCACTCGAGGAAAAATATGGTAATGACAAAGAATAATAGATACAGAAGATGGAAATAACAACGAACAGCAGGCAGAAGGAGGAAACGACAATGATCATTTGAGACAAACAATGGAAACTATAATGAAGACAATTACCAGAAATAGACGATGGAAGTTTCAATGATCAACAGACGCAACAGATTTAAATATAAAAGAGGCAGAAGATGGGGAAAAAACCACACAATATAGATAATGGAAGCCAGTGAATGACGCAAATGTGTCTAGTAATGATAAAATGAAGTAGATGGCTGACAAATGATAAATGTGAAAATCAATATAGTTAAACTGACAAATCCTGGGATGTTTCTCTCTTTACCAGGGGCTTATATTCAGGTTTGTGTACAGCAGTAGGTGGCAATTTCTGCAAGAATCCCATATCCTTGTGAAACCTGCTACTTTTACTTAACTAAGGACATTCATAAACACATTAATTCTAGTATTTAGTTCAGCTAGCACTCCATTAAAAAAACTATTTTTGCTCCTCTATTTACAACTTTGAGGTTTAGATTTTAGGTTTAGGTTTAAACAACAAATCAACATCACAAATCACAATCAACAAATCACAAATCAACGGCACTAGGGAAGTAATCCATAAGTCTTCCATTCTACTTCTAACTCAAGCCTGAGTCCAAAGAATCTCAGCGCAGAGTGCGAACTCAATAGCACCGGCGTGGATCTTGAAATACTTTGGTTAGATTTTTTACCTCAACATTTTGCCCGGACAGTGCTTAAGCCTACACTTTTTGATTTCCAACTGCTGAGGAATTTTTTTCTTGTGAGCAAAAATACACATGTGCGTTCAATCCTACTACCCAGAGGCCAGAGGAAATTAGTAGAAGTCCATGTGAAGAATCACAGCCTCCACCAGGACCTCTCGCACCCGAGGCGGACGCCATGCCTTGAGACCACTCAGCCCCCATTGATTTACCACTTTTACCATAGTACAGTGCAGTGCAGAGGGTCTTCAGTCTGAGGATTTAGAATTCCTGGGCTACAGCAATCACAACCTACTGCATGAATAGGAGAAGGAGGAGGAGGATGGAGGAGGAGATGAAAAAAATTTTGAAAGCACTCTATAATAATCATCGGCTGAAATATATGATGTGCATGAACACAAACTCAAATAATAATTTACTTCAATATGAAGCATCAAGTGTGAGAACACTACATAAAATTTACACATGTCATAATATAAGTCGTCCCCTTGTGGGATGCAATTTTCTGGCTATTCTGAAGCCCCACCCTGGCTGTTGCCAGGGGCCCTAATATAACCTAACGGTTGAAAGGGGTTTCCCAGACCACTCCTCGGGTATTCTCATCCACATCGTGACACTTTGTATCACAGAGTGTTAATCCCTCTGTGTGATGTCCTGGTGGGGTAAATCATACTTACTTACTTAGAATCTGCTTAAGAATTCAGTCACAACAAGCAACACTACAAAACTTGCCTTTCAGGTGGTGGTCTGGAATACTGAATCTCAGGATAAGATGATGCTGGAGGAGCTCGTCCATATGGATCAGGAGGAGGGTGTCCGGCCTAGTTAAACAGAAACAAAAACATGATGAGAAGACAGTTAAGATTCTCTTCATACCCAAAAAACCTGGTGAGGGTAAAAATGCTGTCACTGTGTGAGTTTAATGATGAGAAACTCTTAACTGATCTCTTCATAATAGATGACAGTATGGTAAACATAGTTCAGGAGACATAAATAAGCGGACAACTGCACCTGAACAGAATAGTGCACTATTTTTTAGGTAATACTGCCCCCCCCCCCCATATAAAGACATCACCACATGTAAATACAATATGCGTATTCTATTTCTTCTTCTTCATTGCTCATTCAAGTTATGTAATTGTGAATTTTTTATAGCATAGCTGTGATACCTGTACCTTTTGGCAGAAACATCCGACTCCATTTTTGGTTTGCCTTCCTGATTAGTTTTGTAGGATATTTATTGCACAGCCTCATTGTGATGTTGTCATCTTTGCCATCTGGTCTGCATTTAAGATGCAATGTCAGTTGAATCCAAGTAGCGCTGCATCTATCCATTGAGAACTGATGCAATTGCAAACAACTTAGTCTTACTGATTAGTTTTCTAGGATATTTACTGCTCAGCCTCATTGTAGTGTTCTCATCTTTGCCATCTGATCTACATTTAAGATGCAACGCCAGTTGAATCCAATAAGTGTTGCATTTTCAGATTGAGAACTGATGCAAGTGCAGACAACTTAGGGTAACAAAACTGTTATTTTTGTCTTTAGCTACATTGTCTTCTTTGTCTTTATATGTGTGGCCCACTTCTGGGTCAGCAGGGAAAACATCTGGTCACTGCAATACAGCAAACCTCATGCTTAAACAATTCTGACCTATATGAATACTTACATTTGGTGGCGGGCCAGGAAGTGGGGGAGGATAAAACGGAGAATGTCCTGGTGGCAACACATGACCAGGAGGTGCTCCTGATACAGGCGGCATGTTTGGAGGAGGCATACCTGACAATGACAGACAATGGAATTAAACAACTTGTTGCTAATTCTTTGATTTATTCATGCAAAAAAACATGCTTATTTTCTATTTATTTTTCTTCTAACAGTTGAAGTCTGCAGAAAATTTAGATGTAATTTTATTCTGGCATGACGACACAAAAACTAAGAACGATGGTATGCATAGTAAGCAGTAAACAAATTCAGAGAATTCCAAGAATCAAATGGTTTGGTCATGTGGTAGGAATGAACAAATAGTCAGCAGATAGAGTGCAGTACATCAAGACAAGAGGCAGACCAAGACAGAGATGGAGAAAAGAGACACTACTGAAAAGCAATATGACATTAACACAAGCTAAGTAGCTAAGTGACTAGCCAAAAACAGGAAACTACATCCAACTCCTCTCCGCAATGTTTTATGGCATAAGCAGTAGGATAAAAGAAGAGGAAGGAAATGACATGCCCCCCCCCCCCCCCCCCCCCCCCCCCCCCAAATTATTTTTTGTTGCACACACACTCACAGACTTTACCTGCTGATGTGGCCGCTGGCTGAGATATCTTTAAAATGAACTCAAGATGATGATGAACATCTATGATAGTTGACCTACCTTACACATCCAGATAACTGACTTCCATACTTAGAGATAAACAACACAACCTTAAAAAATATTTTATTTTAGAATATATTTTTTCTTTCACCAGCAGAGTTCAATACCAGTCCTTCTATTTTCTTGAAAAATGTACTTTTAGGTAGGACAATTCCTTCTGATGTATGCTGTTGTAATGATGCAGGTTGCATACTATACTGTTCATCAATAATCCGCACTCTCTGTGTGTCTTGATATCTATTCTATATTTTCCATATATTCTATAGTCACATTGTATCTCTGCCTCATTTCTTTGTTTATATAGATATAACTTGATGTTTTGTGGTGACTTCTTTATAGTGCTTTGCTCTGATTTCATCATTCACATAAAGGAAACCTAATAGCTGCACTTCTTCTTTGAAAACCTTTAGAAGACAACACAAATAAATGCAAGTAGCAGTCAGACTGAGACTGTTAACATCTCAAAGTTTGTCTTATTTTTGCTTCAAAGAATGCACTAGGACTTTTTTCCATATACAAAAATTGACTTTTATTCATATACCATGGGAACAATAATTATGAGACTTAAGGATGGCACACACAAAAAGCAATGACAAATTTCTGACAATAAAGTTCTGCTTCTGTATTTCACAAGAGTGGTGTTTCTTGAATTATGAACCACACCAATTCATTATCAAGGTGCACTGGTGGCGGCTGTACTCCTACTGGTCATTCGGCAAAATACTCTTGATTCTATCTAGCTGATGATGTTAAGCATGGCTTATGTTTTAGGGTAGTAAAAAAAAGTAAAGATCCCTTTTCACACCTTTTGGCGCATCGGGCATATGGGCAGAGTGTCCCATATTTTTACAGACCATCAGCACACTGTGGGTAATGTGGTCAGCATTACGCCGGCTGTCTTTACTTTCCCAGGGCAGCCCATCCTGGTACACAATTTAGGCTGGGTCGACCTGCGACGTCCCATACCACGATAAAAATCCACGCAGCCTGTAGTGGGTTTCGATCGCGGTATGCTGGCTTACGAGTCGGACTCGCAGCGCCTTAGCCGCGGACGCCGCGTTTTAGGGTAGGGCTTATATTAAAAGCATCCTGAAAACAGTGTCAGGGTTATCTTGGGGATACGCTGTAGTTTCAAATCTCAAATTACTAAATAAAAGTAAAAACAAATACCTTAGACAATGAATATCCAAAATTAGGCACAACTTGACAACAGTAAGACATACCTGGTCCAGCAATATGAGGAGGTCTTAATCCTGGCGGGGCAACTGGCTGAGGTGGTGGTCCACCAGGTGTAAACGGAGCTAGAAAGAGAAAGAAAATGGAACAGTAAGAACTTCCCCATCTATTAAAAACATCCATCTGTAAGCCCACAAGCTTGGTTGCATGGGCTCTGATTAAATCAAGGACAATTATCTTCCTGTTTCAAACTAAATAAATGTCAGTAACAGTTATGATTATTTTACAAAATGAGGAGGGAATGTTGACCCTATTACCCATTACTTCCGACTGATCTTTAAACTTCAGTCTACTACCACATGTTGAGCCCAACATCAGGAAAATGGTCATTTACTTCTATCTGTAAACAACATATGTAAATAGCGACCACCCCGCCCCCCCCCCCCCCCTTTTTCCCTTTTTTTTACAATCAATAAATCACATGGTGCCTTAATTATAATGGTTAATTTAAATTTCTGTAACGTGGTGTCATTCTGATGGTTTCAGATGAATTTTGTCCATTATCCACAGTTGTGGATTCAAGCGGTACGTTAAACATGGCAAATGATACCTTTTTATGGTCTTAGTGGGAGTACACTTGTTACTGCAGTGAGGCAGATTCTCAGTATGGTAACTATATCTTTTGATATTTAAGTTGTCCTAGATTTAAGCAGACCTAGTAGCTGACCTAGAAGTCAATAATAAAAAAGTGGTCACATGCAGATTTGAACCCAATACATAATTACATTTGGTTCTGCATATCGGTTATTGCGACTTGTATACTCACGTGGTTTAGGGTTTCAATAGAATTACTGGATATAGTAAAAATAACACTGAAGACACAGCAAGAAGTAATTTTAAAAACCCAAAACGTCTGCTCTACATTGACAATTCTTATATTTATGTGCAGTTCTGATTTGAACCCAACATGTAATTTTCAAATATGATTCTGCATGTTATGACTTTTTTTCTGAACTCATGTGGCTTCATTAGCATTACTGGTTATAGCCAAAACAAAAACACTGAAGACAGCAAAATTAATTAAATAAAAACACGCAATATCTGCTCTTTTCTGAAGATATCCATGTTTCTGTGCAGTTTTATAATACAAACTTAAATCATTTGGTCCATATTATAAATATTCACTTCCCAGAACATCTGGCACCCATTTGAACCTAGGCCGATATGGGGAACACGACAAAAATTTTTCAATTCCCATTTGAAGTGGATTTTGAATACACACTGACTGTCAGAGACAACTAAAAAAAAGTCTGGCCACATTAAAAGACATAATACTCTTAAAAACTATACTGGAAGTAAAGGTTGGAATCCAGACAGCAAAAGGTAGATACAGGTGCTAGTGGCAGGACACCATCATGAGATGGACAAACAGAAGTCTCAAAGAGTGTCCAACCAAGGCAAGAGTCAGAGCCTGTTGGAGATCCGTTATAGCCAACCTTCCCTGTGAAGACAGCATGTAATTGATTCAACACATGACCACTAACTAGGCTAGCAGGCTAGTGCATCAGCTGATAAATATGAAAATGTGAAACTTTGTTATAATTAACTCTTACTGCCAACAAATATGAACGGTCATTATTACAATTTAAGCTATATAGACACAGGGGAAGCCTGCCGTGGGGTAACAGGTAGCCTGAGGGTTCAAAGGTCGTGGCTTAGGGTTCTGAGGCAACCAGATTGTTTTTAAAGACCTTGGCTCCCAGTTCAACCCAGCCTTGAATGGGTATCAGGAATAGTCATGGGAAGTAAAGGCGGCTGGCATGATGTTGGCCACATCACCCCCTGAGTGACAACTGGTCTTTAAAAGTATAGGTCTAGCCCTATATGCTCATTACACCTGAAGGCGTGGCAAAGGGTCATTTACACAGCCACGAATGAACTTATTTAAAACACCGTACACCATTATATTTTAAAACCAGTAGGATTTAAAGCAAAGAGAAGTCTCACGAAAACAACGATAGAACAGCATGGCTGCATTAAATTTTCAATGACTTCAAACCTTCTAGACCAATTTAAAGCATGCACAGTACACAACTGCATTTACAGGTAAAAGCAAAGCCTCATTTACTTAACCCTCAGTCATTTGCTGAATGACAGACAAACAGAGGACAATTAAAATCCAAAATGTCAGCAGCAGATCATTCAGCCTTGAACATAAAATGTTTCATCTCTGCCTCAATTAATAAATATGAGACCCACAAACCAGTCCACCACCTCAATAGACAGAAATATTAAAAACATAAGGGTTGTCAAATGTGTCTGCTACACTTTTAATAGTAGGTAAATAGACAATGGACAGTTGTTTCTTTTATTTTTTATTAATTATTATTTTTTTAGTAAGAAGTCTTTTTTTTTCTTTGTTTGCCTTGAACCTTTCATCCTGCGGGTTATCCGGTAAATTAAAACACAACCCACACAGAGATAGCCAGCTTGCTACTCTCACAGTGAAAAGCCTTTCTGACCAGTTTCTAATACGGGAAAATAGGGTTAGCCCTATATTTTATAGACCAACCATCAAGTGGTGGCCGATGTGGTCAGGATTTTCTTTTATCTGGACCAAAAGCACTTGAACATGGCTCATCTGGCTCAGTGCCGTGAAAATCAGAGCCCTTCAGCCTCAGTGCCATGTACACTGTTAATCTGAGGAGTTTGCAGCTTTTCCGCCATTGCCTGGCTCAAACCCGAGACCGGACAGGCATGAAGACTGTCACCTGATGTCCAACCCACTATAAAACTATGCTGGAGCTTAGGGGCATGTGGTCAGGATCACCCAAGTCCCTTTTACTTCCCATGACTTTTACTTGGTGCCCATTAAAGTCAGGTCAGACTGAAAGCCAAGGTCATTTCTGAAGTCCAGCATGGTCTGAATTTGAACCTATGATTTGTAGATCAACAGGTGAGAGTCTAGTTTCTACACCACGCTGGCTAGTTTTACTATGTAAAAAAAAGTTGGGAAAAAGTAAAGGACCCTTTCCAAACCTTCAGGCATATAGGGCCAGACATATATATTTTACAGAGCAATCAGCATTTGGTGGGTGATGAGGTCAGCATCATGCCGGCCACCTTTACTTCCCAGGATGCACCCGGCACCCACTCCCAAGAATGTTTGAAGCAAATCATGCAAATATTCTCCTTCACCAGAAAAGGTCACACATTTCAATTATTTCTGGACAAGCAATAAATCATACAAGTAACAGAAGATGCCAAGCCAATTTTCCATAGAGAGAAAAAAAAGTAAGGCACATTGAAGTGAAAAAAGAAAGAACTGAATGAAATAAATGATGCTATTACTCAGTGCCTGATCCCACTCTGCTGAGGAGTAAACAAAAATCACAAGGCTACTACAAGGAAAACAAACTCTAATAGTTTGCAGACAAATTAAGTCCCTGTTTGGT
The DNA here is from genome assembly GCA_905116865.2 of Candidula unifasciata. NCBI lineage: Eukaryota > Metazoa > Mollusca > Gastropoda > Stylommatophora > Geomitridae > Candidula > Candidula unifasciata. Next base: position 126,245 of record CAJHNH020001791.1, on the reverse strand, counting down.
AGGAAACATTTTTACACAACTAAGAAACTTTTCTTCTTGAGTGTTTGTCCACAAAGCTGACATGATGTGAGGATGTGTTATCATTTACAGCTAGAGTGCGATTTTTGCTCCCTTCAGTCAACACATCTGATTTCAGCAAACCTTTGACTAGTTGAATTCTACAACATGTTTGTTGGGGGCTAGTGGGCCTATTCTTTTTCCCCCATAGTGGGGCCTGAGACCTCCCACAACGTGGTAACTTAATACCAAGTGACACATACTATTATTATATTTGCAATAAAGGCAACTAAGCAATATCCTCACATTCAAGATGTACTTTTAGTAAACAAACAAGGTTTCAATTACAGGAGATTATCTCATACAAATAATGCTTTCGCTTTAGTATGTTCCTCCTCATTACATTTTTTTTTTTTTTTTTTACTAAATCTGGCCTGAGAAAAATAAAAGAAGAGAAATAAGAAAACTTACTGCCAGGTGGAGGAGGTTGTGCTTTAATTAGGGGAGAGAAAAACACACAAAAGTTTTAGAATTTAAAAAAAATTGTCCCCTCCTCCCAAGTGAATATTTTTTGGAGGGCCATAAACAACTTCTGCCCATGATTAAGATAAAATGTCAACTGTGTCACATACATATCTGTCCAACCGTGGAGACAAAATCTGGTTAAACATTCAGTGAGTTCTATAAGACACTGAGCTACATACAGGGCACACTGTGCTCCATCCATATTATACACACCAGTTGTAATGTCAGTTGCCTTGACTTCCCAGGACATCTCATGGCTCCCACTTCAGACTGGGTTAAACTGGAAGCCCACTTTAATATAGATTTGAACCCTTGACCACTGAGCGGAAGGCAAACTTATTAACTGATGATCGAGGGTTTCCTACATGCATGAAGGTTAAATTCTGTGCCATCTCCACAATAAAGGTTGGCTACAGCGTACCAATGCTGTCTTTAACAATGTTAAGTGATGTGGTCCTAATCTTTTCCACGGCATGACTCTCGTATCACAATCCACAATTCAAATGTTCTGCATGGGAATCCTGCCCCAGTATTCAAATGTTGAATAAAATATCAATATCACAGCACTAAGGACACTCCTATAAGCGCTCCATCACCATCTTCAGCAGCAAGCAAAGAGTTCCAATTCTAACGGCACCAGTAACTGTCTGATTGTACATCTATCTCGCCTTTCCCTTGAAATACTCTAGCATTCACAGATCGCAGAACTGTTAAACGCGATCCTCAATCTTCAGAACCGCATAGGTGCATACACGTATGAATAAACAAAGCAAATTTTTACTACAACTAAATAAAAAAACAATGATCCTTACATTCATATATTTTTCCCGTGATGACAAAGAAAAGAAGTCCAGGATCAACACAGAACTGAATCTGCACAACTCCTCCCCCCCCCCCCCCCCCCCCCCCCGATGGATAATAATCACATAGCTAAAGTAATCAGCCTAAAGTGATCATCAACAAATGTTACTGCCTGACGCGCCACAGGTCCTGTACAAACAAATAAAATACCTGGAACTGGCAGTGTCAGGTATCACACCGAACAAATAATTCCTGCAACTTCCACCAAACACCATGACACCAGTGAAAGCAGGCTGTTCCTGTGAGGGTTCTAGGGCCCCTTTTCAAGGGTCCCTTGAGAATTTGACACTTTTAACTGATAACTGACACTATTTATATTTCATTTTTATCTCGCTGGAGACATAACTGTTGAAAATGAAATGACAAGATACTCATTGTGGCAATTTCAAAGAACTTAACATCAATGGACAATTTGTTATCATTCATGAACCGAACCATCAGTTTACAAACGTGACCACTGGGTTAAAATTAGGCCCAAGAAAAATATGATTTCAATTATCAATTGTCTCCATACTATTATATTCTGCTACACAAAATTGCTTACAGGACTGCAGACATATATGTTTCATTTAAGCACAGAAAATGTCTTCTAAAATAAACACTACTCAATATCGGGTGCTTTCCCGATATATCTCTCCAGGATGATGTCACAAGACAGTCCACTATTTGAGGGTAGTAAGAGCGGGTTTCCCAACTTTCTGATGCTTTTAACTACCCCAAAACATCTATATTTGGGCCTAACCCCATCTATGTCCCATTAGAGAGTGCAGTCTAGGTCCCACGAGGGCATGCAGCCGATCTACCACACTGTCTGTCCGGGGGAAGAAATTGGGATAGAACCTAATATTGTTAATATAAAGGCATTCTAAATTGGTTCAATGATTAATGAGTTATCAAAGAGAAAGAAAAAATGAAATTAAAGATACTATTACATAATTTCCCCATTTCCAGTCATGAATTTAACTCTTCATGTAATAAAGAACTCACCACAAGTTCTTTGGTTTTCTATACATGGTACAAAATTTTTTGTATTCTTTGTCTCATGCTTCTGATAGCAACTTATTCTATCTTAGTTCTATCATTCCATTACAAAACTGTATTTTTCATAAATAATCGTTCTTCTAAGGCACAAAAATAGATTAAACTAAATTAAGAAGTACCTCGGACTGATAAATTAACACTTAAATATACTCCCATGAAAATTTATTTTCAAGCCAGATGACATTTTAAGCGCTCGCGCATGCACACACACAGAGAGAGAGAGAGAGAGAGAGAGAGAGAGAGAGAGAGAGAGAGAGAGAGAGAGAGAGAGACAGAGAGAGAGAGAGAGAGAAGGAGAGAGAGAGGGGGAGAGGGAGAGAGAGAAGGGGGGGGGGGGGTTTTTGCGCTGATTTGTTGTGACTGCTTTTTCCAGCAATGATAAACTGCAATTTTTAGTGGTGGAATATTTATGTTTGCAATTCTGGTGACTGCCTTATGCTTAACGCCTGCGTATACCACTGGAATGATTTTGCTGAGAACAGTCTGTTTCAGTTTTGTCGCAAAGGACATCGATGGACACTTTGAGTGATTTTCACTGGCCCGGAAATAGAGTAACTATAGGACCCATTGGAAATGTTGTTGTTAACTAATTAACTGAGTTAAACAATATCATTATGAATACACATTTCACTGTACATATTTTAACACTTTTAACGAAGACAGTAATACAAATTTCATTAGTTTAAACATTCTTATGTAAACCATGAATCAGCATTTCTTTTACTGAACTCTCATGTCAAGAAACGCTTGAAAATCTCTCTTTCTCCAGCCATTTCTCCAGCCCTGTGTGCTTTCATAGCCAATGCATCCTTAGTGTCCTGTATCCGTGTCCAAAGAGGTCGACCTCTGCCACGTTTTTCAGAAACTGCACCTCCATCACCGTTCTCTCCAGACCACCATGGCGCTTGACACGTCCAAAATGCCTCAGCGAGAGGCTGCTGTTTACCAGCTAGTTCTCCTTGATGTTCAGGTCATGCAGGAGTTTTTTCTTCTTTTTGGTCCATGGTATTCTCAAACTTTCTCTGTAGCACTTTAAAGGCTCAGGTTTCTTCTTTAAATATTGAGTATATGACTCACATCTATAAGTTGCCATAGAAAGATGCATGATCTCAAAATGTTTACTGTAACTTGTTTGCAGGTTCTATGCCATAGATTCATGTTGTTTAGCCTCTACAATGCTAAAGCAAGTCTTTTTCTAAATAATTTTGTGAGGTTGCCGTTCACTGCTGAGTTTAAATATTAAAAATATGAGTGATTTTCAAGCTCTTCATTGTCATGTGGTGCGCTGTATTTGGGTTTTTTTTTTAAAAACCAAATTGGAGGGAAATTCTGTAAGCAAGTGAGCAAGGCATAGACTGCGAAAAAAGTGGGAGATAACATCAAGACACCAAACAAACAGTAGACTGGGACAAGTGTACAGCCAGGATAAGAGACAGAAAGTGTTGAAGTTCCACCACAGCCAACGTTCACCCTGTGGAAACCAGCAGACTGACTGTCCAAGAGTGCTTCACAATGCATTACCAAAGCAATCATCCAAGTGAAAATGTGTCTGCCCTTAAAAGGTAGAGAGCTTTCCAAAAGATACCAGAAAGGGAAATCATAAATAAGGCAGGCCTTTTTTTCACATAAGACATGCAATGGGGAAAAATAAGCAGAGAAAGAGTCACCAATAAAGAGCTAATAACACTGACAGGCACAGTGCTGGTAAATGATTTCATAAAACATCAACAATCAAACAGTTTGGATCATCTGGTCAGAATGGAACAAAATCAGCCAGTTGCTAGAGTGTACTACATGAGAACAGGAAAAAACAAGAGGCCGACCAAGAAAGATATGGACAGAGGTAGTAAAAGAGACTACAGAACTGCAATATGTCATTAAGGCAAGCGAGGCTACTAGCAAAATACAGTAAACTACATCTAACCCTTTTCTGGGATGTTTTATAGCATTAGCAGTAGGACACACACAAAAGGAGTAAAGTAGTCAGTGCATATGGTGCTAGACCCAACAGTGTTTGGTGAGTGATGCGCTGTAAATCAAATTCACTTCCAATACCTTCCAGAACATTTTCTGGTACCAGTTTTAGGCTGGGTTGACCTAAGAACACTTCAGACAACTATTTTTATTCTCTTTTTTTAAAAATCCGCTCCAATGTGCATTCAAGCCCATCATCTTTGGGCCAGCACATCTAGCCAATGTGCTATCGCAGATCCTAAAAGCCACACATCAAGGGTTTTTCGTTTTTGGCGGTGTGCAGTGGTACGCACCACTGGTACCCTTTCAATATATTTTTTGGTGCTACTATAATAACAGTGGTTCCCGAGGCGTAGCAGCTAGATGCTCAGCTGCGGATCTGAACGCTGGTTCGCCAGTTCAGGTCCTGATGGCCTTGGCTCCCAGGTAGAAAGAACCTTAAATGGAGACCCAGTACAGTCCTGGGAGGCGGCTGGCAGAATGTTTACATCACCCATCGATCTGCGACTGGTCTATAAAATTGAGGTCTAGCCCTATATGCCCAATACATCTCGCCATGTAAAAGGGTCCTTTACTTTAATATGCACTTTCAAGGGAGTACCTGGATCTTTTTAGACACTTTTTTTTGTGTGAGCACCAATTTTTTATCTAGTAAAAAGCCCTGAATATATAATTACAGTGTATTCACTTCAGAGATGTTAAATAAATTAGTGATTTTATGAGAATGAAACTACTGGGATCAAGTATAAACACACACAAACCCAAATACAGAGCTATAAAAAGACAAACAAAACCATGAATAATACACTTGAGGAATTAGAAGTGACCAACTGTTTTCTTCTGCCCTTCCAGCCCCCAATGGAGCACAGGCCCTCAACCAACTCACGCCAAGTCGTTCTATCCCTGCTATCATAGGGTGACCAACTAAGGCAACACATCTGGTTGCAGAATACTTTCTTAGCTGACTTCCTTTACCACTACAATTAACAGTAGGTGTTTATACAGATAACACTTTCAATATCTAGGGTACATAATAAATGCAAATGGAAATGAAACTATTTAGCAAAAGTAAGGACAATAGCTACATCAATGTAAAGCTTAAACAGCATTAAAAGCACTAGCGAGCAAATCAAAGACAAAATTCCAGACTAAGTATCTTTCATGTAGCAACATACAGACTGGAGTTGTCTATATCACATTCACTGAGCAAAAAATATGAGCGTTTGAGCTGAAATTATAGATATTAAGAATTCCATAAACCAGGGAACACAAACTATTTAGGTCCTAAAAGATCTGAGCATCAAAGGAAGTGGCCAATAAACAGCATCTTGCATCGAAAGTGAAATAATTTGGCCATATCCACTGCCACCTTGTTATCAAGTGAAAACAAAGGGTACCATATCAAATGCCACGGTGGACTGGGTAGAACAGTGGCAGAGGGCTTGAAGCCAGATAACAGAGAAAGGACCAAGCTGCACAAAGAGGACAGAGCAAAGCCACTTCTTGTGCAAAATAAACATCATCAACCATCTGGAACTAATAACAGAAAATCTCCCTTCCTGTGTTTCTTTCACTGAAATTCAAAACATTTCAACTGCCAATGTGTATCACCAAGCAAATTACATACAATGATACAAGATTTCTTTCTAGAGCTAAATAAAAAGTACACCAGTGCCAGTTTATGTTAGTGATATAAATAAAATAAAAAATAGAAGTAACAGGTAAAAACAAACCTAGCGGTCCTTGTTGTAGGCCGCGGAGAATGTCTCTGTTCATTGGGGGCCCTCCTGGCATGGGGGGCCTCCCTGTAGACATTAAGCAAGAGTAAGTACGTACACAATTACTGGCATCTTCATCAACATGTTAAACCCTTCATTATTTCCAGCCAGCAACCTTAGCAAGTTTAAAATTTCTTCACTTAACCTGCCATCTCTATTATATATCTATTAAAAAAAATGCCTGTGTGTTGCCAGTAATGTAAAAGAAATAAAAATAATATTACATCCTACCAAATAAGTCATCAGAGACAACCCAAAAGGACAGATGTTAGCAACGGGTACACTATTCCGTTACTCGAGTTCATTATGACAGTGGGAAATGCTGGAGGAGAAAAGAGACAGAGGAAGATCCAGACAGATGATGCATGACAGTCTGACATCTTTGCATGAAAGATCATCTGGGTCAGAAATGAAAGTATATGAGACAGAACGCAATGCATTGATATGACCATCAAAACCAAACAGCATGGACTACAAGATAAACGCTATTTCTTGGCTGCAAAAAGCCAATCATACTAAGAAAACAGCAGTATAATTAGAATGTCAATATACTGTAATCCACAAGGATAAGGAAATAAAACGAGACCATTCATTCATTCATTCAGTAGCATGTCCCTCGCGGAACCTCGCTGCCATAACAACCCTCCGGAAAACCTTCCTATCCTGAGCAAGATGTCCTGCGTCTGATACACCCATCTGGAGATCATCTGCCACATCCTGCACCCATCTTCTCCTTGGCCTTCCTCTTTCTCTCTTCCCAGGCATATACCCCTCCATTATTGTTCTCTCTAGACTTCCATGACGTTTCAAGTGACCAAAATATTTCAATTTTCTTTGTTTTATTGTCTTTACTAGCCAAAGCTCTTGAAGTATGGATGCATTTGTTCTTTTCTTTACCCAAGATATTCTTAGAACCCTGTCTGTAACATTTATATTCAAATGCATTTATGCGCTGTTCCGCTTGTTTAGTAAGTGTCCAGGTCTCACAGGCGTATGTTGCAATGGGAAAGATGCATGCTCTTAAAAATCTGACCTTTGTAATTCTATCTGTACAATTCCATAATTTTTTCAGTTGTTTTAGTCTTTGAAGAGCAATTGATAGTCGCCGTTTAATTTCTTTCATTGTGTCACCATTGTTGGTAACCAGTGACCCAAGATATTCGAAATTTTCCACCACTTCCAATCTTTCCTCATTAACATATATTTCCTTCTCCATGGCAGTTTTGTTTGTATGCATTATCTTTGTTTTTGCTATGTTAAGAAATAAGTTATGATTTTCGAGACCACATAACTGAAAAAAAAAAACCACATAAAGGAGGTGGATAAGATAATGATGGAAGATCGAGTCATCTGAACAGGCTGGGAAAGTTTCGCAAGGCTTGGCCAAACCTGGTTTAGTCCGAAGATTGGGGACAGAAACAAATCTCTCAACATGCACTGCCTGTCAGCTCTTCTACAAAACTTCATTTGTAATTTATTTTATTTTTCAAATTATTTATTAAGTGAATAAAAGCACACACAAGAGAAGCAGACAGAATCACCAAACAAGCACTGAAAAGGGAAAATATATGGACTGAGGAAATGAGGATGTCCAAGAGGAACCTTAATATGGATGCTGACAACAGAGGTCAAGGCTGCTGGGTTGAATTTCATCCAGGATATAGAAAATAATGTAAAGAACAGACTGCATAGAATGGGGAAAGAATGTGAATCCTATATCACACAAAAAGGACACAACATGTGATGACAATGTAGCAAATTAAACAGGGTTCATGTGGCAGAGTTATGCCCTCCTTATTTCTTGTTTCCATTCAGATCTCTGTACTAATGTTTTTGACAAAAAAAGTATAATCTGTTTTAGGTTCTGAGTATTCCCATAATTTTTCTGTGTAGAATGAAGCTGGCATCAGCCAGCTTCACTACTGTAAGTTTGGCACAGCTGTTGAAGATCCTCATGTGGATAGTGTCATGCCCACAAAGATACAAAGAATGTATCCTGAACTTGTGATACAGATATCTGTATATATTGTGACCTGCTCACAATCTAAAAACAATAACTTGATCTTGCTTTGAAAGTTGACGATGAACAACATTTAAAAACAAGCCAATAATTTGGTCAATATTTACAGGGTATGTAAACAATTTTCCCTGAATTTTTTGTACACATCAGATACTATAAGAGACTAAATTAAAATAATTACAGAGGATATCACCGAGACATAGTGATATATGTACATTTACACAATTAATGTATCACTTACATAGAAATACTGTATAAAAACAGTGTAAAAACGGTAACCCTATGTACATGTTTAAAGTCTGTCATCACTAACTAAACTGTTAGCAATATCATGGCATTATTAATCCTATATTTTTACTTGACAAATATTTAAACAGTCATAGTTACTGGCCCCAAATCAGAAGAAATGTCACAATCTGGAAATGAAAATTAAAGGAATCAATGACAGGCTCAATAACGGAGATACATATGTATTTTCAACCTGATTATTCCGGCTACACCCAGAGATCAGAATCTGCAGCCATATTCCAGGGCTATTCAACTGGCCAAATCTGGCCCGCGGATGCCCAGCAAGTGGCCCGTGAATCACTGACAACTGTACTGTATTAATGTTTTTTCTGTGCTTGGTCTCCGGCCTGTGATGATCCCCATTTTCACAGATGTTGTCCCTGAGTAAACTTAGCAGAATAGCCCTGCCATATGCTATGCTGATTTTTAACATAAGTCATGAACTTTGTCATAATCTTCTTCTGCATCTGTTTACAGCCAGCACAACCGAGAATGAATATCCTTTCTGTGAGCCTTCAGAACCTTGAAAACCTACAAGGAACCTATGTGCAACTTTTCAGTATCAATAAAGTTTGTGTTCATCCTTAAAAGCATGGTTGGCACATGGCATTGTGGTTTACAGAGAGGCTGCGATATCTGCATCTTTTGACCCAAGATTTCAGAAAGTACTAAGTGGTCACCTTTTAACAGATTAAGTTGGGGAAGGGAAGGGGGAAGGGGTGTGGGGGGTGTTGGGGTTGTCTGTGTGTTTATGCTCCATCAACTCCTACGAAAATAAAGCTGAGAGGATTGATTTCATTGCAGGGGGTTTTAAACCATATGGCTCGATCCCTCTGCGCACAACGGCCAACGGTCTGTCCAGTATCACAGAGAGCATTAACTCTGCAGCTCCGGCTTCCAGGGACCTCCGTAACAGCTGCACTCGTGACTGAGCGATGCAGCCGTGAAACGAACCCACAACCTTTAAAGTACGAGGCACACTTCGCCACGGAGGACCACCTCACCCCCAAGGGACCCACAACCCAGTGGAGGAAATCTGTTACTGTCAACCGCTTACAATATACTCATACTATACCAAGCAACTAATGAATCAGCAGTTCTGTCTGAGAACTGAGGTAAGTGCATTATTATGAATTAACTTAAACCTGGAGGAAACCTTAACACAAGGCAAATCGCAGCCAGTGAGTTTGTACTGTGCTGAATTATGACCTGGTTACATTCTAAAATAGCTCACTTCCGGTGGCAAGTTGTATGAGTAGTCTTGCACACTCTGTTTGTTTTGGAGCTTAGGGAGTGGAGTTCTGTTATACAGTCCCCAAGGAGGAGGTACTTTGGTACATCATCAGAAGAAAAGGCTCTAATCCAGCCTCTTTCCAATTGATGCAAGTGCTTTTCAAGGCTCAGATGACACCTGATGGTACCCCCCCCCCCCCCCCCCCCCCTAAAAACAATTTTCTAGAAGATTCACAATCAATCAACCACAGTCACCAGCAAATGCATGGTATTTATACAGAGAGCATGGTGAACATAATTTAAAATGAATTAAAGAAAGCTGTTAAAATGTATGTCCCACTATTATTTTTTTACACAAAGTGTCAACATCATGACACAAGGGTGGTAACCCATAAGTGCTCCGTTCTACTTCTACTTCAAGCCTGAGTCTAAAGAATCTCAGCGCAGTGCACCAGCGAGGATCCTGTAATACTTTGGGTAGATTTGTAACACCAAATTTTGCCCAGGCAAAGCCGTTAGGCTATTCTTTTTTATTTCCAACTGCCAAGGGATTTTTTTAATGTGCGGAACAATAGACAGGGTGTACGATATTACTACCTAGAGACCAGAAAAATTACTAGAAGTCCATGTGAAAAAAAATCCCAGCCTTTACTGGGGCTTGAACCCAGGACCTCCAGCACTCGAGGCGAATGCTATGACTCGAGATCCCTCAGCCCCCTGTCTCACACTCAGTTAAATAGAGGCTGATTCATTGTACAAGATTTGATCAAATATACTTATTACAAGTGTTTTGTGCACTACAAAATTTAAGTGCTAGTCTTTTTTTAAATTGAGCAAAATTACAACTGCCTTATGCATGTCCTCTGTTAAATGAAAGATAAATAATAGCCAATGATGAATAAGTCAACCACAATGCATCAAAGCATGCTTTAAAATAGACTGTGTCCATGTAAGGTATGCATTTATATATCTATGCTTGTCGCTTCACATGATCTTAAAAAAAAACAAAATGTCCCACTGTATGCCTGTCCTAACCCGCTGCAGACAAAAAAATTGTTATTCCTATGAAGGCAGAAATTAGTAAGATGTTTAACAATCACAAGTGACAATGACAATAAATTCTTTCTGTATGCAAGTTAACTGCATGGACGGTTTGTATTTACCATTTCTGCTGTGTGGTCTTTGCACATGAGGATTTAGGGAAATGCGGCAAGTGTGGTCGCTATGGACTCTGCAGGGTAGGATTTTAATTTTGTCCCAACAACAACAAAACAAGTCAAAACTTCACTAGGGGTCTGATTATTGGAGTCTCAGCATTCTTGGCCATTTAGTCAGCCCTTTAGGAATCATTAACAAACAAAAACCAGCAGAAGTAGTCATATTCAGTTATATCTCTGTAGTAAGTAATAAGTGAAAGTAAAGATCTCTTTTCACGTATCGGGCATATGGGAAGAGCGCCCATATTTTTACAGACCATCGATACTAGGTAGGTAATGTGGTCAGCATTAGGCCGGCCATCTTTACTTTTCCATGACAGCCATCATAGTACCCACAATACTGGGCTACAACCTGGTGTCAGTAAGATGACAAAAGAACAAGAAGAAGAACATGTGTAATTTTTAGTCTTTTTTTTTGCTGTTTAAACTGTGTATCCTTCTTATATTGATAACAATTGTGTCTTTTTTTTTTTTAAAGAAAACAAATCATTTGGAACATTATATTTTCTTCTTTTAACTGGTGTTTCCAGTTCTTTGGTTAATGCTTCTTTTTTCAAGATAAACAATATCTATAAGGTATCCCCAGAAGAAGAAAAAAAAGATTCCACCTGTGTGATGTCTGGGCAAAGAAAGGGGTACTCAATACTACCTCTTAAACCAAAACATCCGTCCATAAAATTGTCCTCACTGTAGGTCCTTGTACCAATATGGTGGACCTGTTTTAAACTTCCAAAAAAAGCTTTTTTTTTTACAAACGTTCCCCTTTCATCTAAATTATAAATCTCTATTTACCTTAATTTCAAACGTGTACCTTTTTACCAAAAAATTTAGTGTTCACATTTTTTTAAGTCATCACCCGGAAAGAGAAGAGATAAATGGAGGTGGATGATATGCAGCAATAAACCTACATGGCTTGAAAGACTGGATAAAAAGAAGATGCATTTTTAAGACAGCCTGTAATTATGTACTTATTTCACAGGTAGATTCTTCAACCGTGTGACTCCTTGCAACTAGGACACAAAGACGGAACAGGTGCTGTGAACAAAGTAGTAACTTACCAGGTCCAGGAGCACGTTCCCACTCAGGTCTGATTGGTGGTGGAGCTCGTGTGTCTATGGGAAGTGGACCCCTAAACTGAGGTGGTGGTAAACCCATCCTAGGTGGCTGAAAAAAAATGCAAAGAAATAGTAAAATATGGGTAGAGGCAAGCAATTAATAGCAAACATACTGGCAAACAAAAACAAAACTATGACCAGGAAAATGCACACCTCTTTGAGCCTGCAATTTTAAAGCTGCAAGGCTAGTGCTGTCGCCACAGACTGTGCAGATTAATAAGACTATTTTTGCCAGCAGGAGAACAAAATCCACAGCCTTACCGAGGTTTTGTACCTGGGTGTCCCACATGAGAGCTCAGCACTTTTAACTGTTCAGCCAGCGGCTCCTCAAAATTAGCACTTGACAATTTCTTAAAAACAGGGTCATGTCAGCAAAAATCTTTATCACCAAAAAATTGGGGTGGAAGGGGGGGAGGGGGTATAGTACATCTTAACAAATGGATACAATGCAAAAGTCAACAAGATTACTGCTGTTAACAGGACAAACTATCCACCCACTCAGCAACAACAAAACCATTCTCTGTGCAGATATATATATATTTGTTTAAAAGCTTCAGCTTGTATATACAGCGCATGTTTCAACAGGAAAAACCATCTACCCATCCAGCCAAAAAAATACTTAACTCTCTGTGCCAACATGTTCTATTTTAAAAGAGAAACAAGCTACAGGTTGTCAGCATATCTTACCTCCATGCGTGGTGGCGGTCCTCTGACGCCAGGAGGACCATTGTGACCTGGCCGCTGTTGCATTGGTGGCAATCCTGGTGGAGGACCGGCCACTGCTGGAATAGCTCCTGGTGGAGCTGTAGACAAGTAGTCAGTGCATGCTCTCACTAATTCTGAGATGAATGTAAACAGATGAGGACAATGAAAGACACAGCCAGCAAAATATCAATATACTGCAAACAACATATGCTAGACTAAGTTATAACAAATGCTTGACTATGTTATAACAAATGTGTGACTATGTTATAATAAAGGCTTGACTATGTTATAACAAATGTGTGACTATGTTATAACAAATGTGTGACTATGTTATAATAAATGCTTGACTATGTTATAACAAATGTGTGACTATGTTATAATAAATGCTAGACTAAGTTATAACAAATGCTTGACTATGTTATAATAAATGCTAGACTAAGTTATAACAAATGCTTGACTATGTTATAACAAATGTGTGACTGTTATAATAAATGCTTGACTATGTTATAATAAATGCTTGACTATGTTATAATAAATGCTTGACTATGTTATAACAAATGTGTGACTATGTTATAACAAATGCTTGACTATGTTATAACAAATGTGTGACTATGTTATAATAAAGGCTTGACTATGTTATAACAAATGTGTGACTATGTTATAACAAATGTGTGACTATGTTATAATAAATGCTTGACTATGTTATAACAAATGTGTGACTATGTTATAATAAATGCTAGACTAAGTTATAACAAATGCTTGACTATGTTATAACAAATGTGTGACTATGTTATAACAAATGTGTGACTATGTTATAACAAATGTGTGACTATGTTATAAGAAATGCTAGACTAAGTTATAACAAATGCTTGACTATGTTATAACAAATGTGTGACTATGTTATAACAATTGTGTGACTATGTTATAATAAATGCTTGACTATGTTATAACAAATGTGTGACTATGTTATAATAAATGCTAGACTAAGTTATAACAAATGCTTGACAATGTTATAACAAATGTGTGACTGTTATAATAAATGCTTGACTATGTTATAATAAATGCTTGACTATGTTATAATAAATGCTTGACTATGTTATAACAAATGTGTGACTATGTTATAACAAATGCTTGACTATGTTATAACAAATGTGTGACTATGTTATAATAAAGGCTTGACTATGTTATAACAAATGTGTGACTATGTTATAACAAATGTGTGACTATGTTATAATAAATGCTTGACTATGTTATAACAAATGTGTGACTATGTTATAACAAATGCTAGACTATGTTATAACAAATGTGTGACTATGTTATAAGAAATGCTAGACTATGTTATAACAAAGGCGTGACTATGTTATAATAAAGGCGTGACTATGTTATAATAAAGGCTTGACTATGTTATAACAAATGTGTGACTGTTATAATAAATGCTTGACTATGTTATAATAAATGCTTGACTATGTTATAATAAATGCTTGACTATGTTATAACAAATGTGTGACTATGTTATAACAAATGTGTGACTATGTTATAACAAATGTGTGACTATGTTATAATAAATGCTTGAATATGTTATAACAAATGTGTGACTAGGTTATAACAAATGTGTGACTAGGTTATAACAAATGCTAAACTAAGTTATAACAAATGCTTGACTAAGTTATAACATATGCTAGACTATGTTATAACAAATGTGTGACTATGTTATAATAAATGCTTGACTATGTTATAACAAATGCTAGGCTATGCTATAACAAATGCTAGACCATATTATAAAAAATGCTAGACCATGTTATAACAAACGCTAGACAATGCTATAACAAATGCTAGACCATATTATAACAAATGCTAGACTATGTTATAACAAATGCTAGACCATGTTATAACAAATTCTAGACCATGTAATAACAAATGCTAGACCATGTTATAACAAATGCTAGACCATGTTATAAGAAACGCTAGACAATGCTATAACAAATGCTAGACCATATTATAACAAATGCTAGACCATATTATAACAAATGCTAGACCATGTTATAACAAATGCTAGACTATGGTATTTATAAACTATCTATAAACCAGTGCAAGTAAAAGTATGTACAAGCTAAAGAGTATGTAAAATTGTGTACACGATAAAGAGAAAGTAATATTATGTACAAACTGAGTACCATTACGTAGAAACTAGAGTAACATAATGTTTTAAAAAAAATATGTACAAAATGTAGAATAAAGACAATGTAAAACCTGCAGATTTAGTAACAATAAACTACAAACTAGATTTTCTCATTTAATATGTACAAACTGTAGAGAGTAACTGGTGAGATCCATGGTAATCTCCATAGCCGAACTAGGTCGCGTTCCACTAATACATTTTTTAGACTGGTCTGCTGCCGGGGGTCTCGCATTTACGTTTTTCTTCACAGAAAGAGAATGCCTGCGACATAGGTTGCAGCACTCTCTAGGGGAGTTGTCGGTTAGACCCAGTTTCTAAATGTTTTTAAAGTGTTAAAAGCGCTGGCGTGCTTAAATATACACCACGCGATATCAATGCATTGCCTAACGCCCCGCCCTTAGCAGTGTGCGAAAGTCGCGTTACTGGAGACTAAACAATCAGAAGTGAGCTAGTGTGTAACGTGGAGAGATTATCATGGATTTAACCGAGTAACTGTACAAACTGTAGAATAATACTGTATACAAATTATACAGTTACACTGTACAAAAATGTAGATTATCATTTTGCGCAAACCAACGTTATGACTGGTGAACATGTGTGACAGCGAACCATGACAACCTCCCATGCATATCGGTATGATACATGATAATTATATGCAGGTTGCGTTTACTTTTGCAGGTCTCTGGTACCAACTGTATGAGACAAGGTCAACTTTAAGGTCTTGCCATTCAAGAAAAATGCAATTTGGTGTAGAAAAATTTAACCCTGTTCTTGTTAGGGCAAAATGCAATCCAGATGCAGTTAGGAAAGATGAAATCATGCATGGTGGTGTGTAATCCTGCTACTGATAAGGAAATGGGCAGTAAAGTACTTGCTAACAAACAAAGCCATCCGGCTACTGCTAGTAAACATGTAATCCTGCTATTGCTAGGGGGGGGGTTGCAATCTTGCAACTAGTGGGTAAGAACAAATCCTGCTATTGCTGGAGGAGGGGGGGGGGGTGCTATCTTGCAACTAGTGGGTAAGAAAAAATCCTGCTACTGCTAAAGAAACATGCAATCCTGTTACAGCTGCTCTTGCTCTTTTATAATAAATCTTGGCAGTTGTTGAGTCTATTCCTTCTGATCACATGCACACAAATTTATCGTAAATTATTTGCATGCAATTGTAATTTACTTACGTGCAAAGTTCAAGGGTCCGGCAGGTCGTGGAGGGGGACCTGTCACTGGTTGGGGTCCAGGTCTAGGTGGGGGTCCATTCATGCGAGGGGGAAATCCTGGGGCTCCCGGAGGTCCAGGAGGTGGTGGAGGTCCTCGTTTTTCTGTAGAGTTGACATGGAAGAATTATTTAGAAATCTTGTACAGATTGTTGTAAATCTGCATGTGTTCTCTCCTTTACATGGAAGAAATAAACATAGCCATCTCAACAAGGGAGATTATGGCAGTAGACCGACTAAGGTTTTTTTTTGTGGGGGTGGGGGGGATATTAGACCGAGAAACAACAGATCAAATGGTTCAGCCATCTCATCAGAATGTAGCCAGATCAAATACCATCCAAGCACTACATCTCAGAAAATCAGCTGTAAGGGGAAGAGGACGCCACACACATATGGACAGACAACATTAAAGACACTACGCCTTCACGGCATGATAATAGCCAGTGGCAGCTAGCGTGCATTGGATTGCAAATTATTCCTTCTCAGGTAGCTTAGAGGCAGAAGTAGTTTATAATGATGATGACATCCCAATCTCTACAACAGTGCTATTCTCTTACCACTGTCTGAATGCCATAAGAACTTTTTTTTTCAACAGCCGTTTCTGGAAATGAAATCCTTGTAAGACACAAGGACTGTGAACATATTCACTAATCTTTAAGCCAGAGCTTTTCAATTAAGTTTACTCAGGAGCCAAAATTTTTTTAATGAGGATCATCACAGGCCAAATTCCCCAGCATAGAAAGATCCTTATTACAACTAGCAAACATCTGCTGATTGTATGCTGGGCCTCATCAGACCCATGGGCCATCGTTTGAACAGCCCTACTCTAAACCAACTTCCTTCCTAGTACCCTCTTTACTGCCTGTATTAACCACTTTTAACAGTGTAAGGTAGAGAGGGAACAGTGCAGAGGGGTATAAAACTGAGCATTTTAAGAACATGTGGCTACTGTAGGCCATCTCGAACAGTACAAGATCTGTATTTTGACCCCAACAGCAACTCTTACTGATGATCGTACACGGGACTCCCAAATTCTACCCACTTGGGCAGCCACTCCTCCCTTACAGATATAGAGGGTGTTATTGCGGTAATAATCTAGAGACCCAACAATGGCGATGTTATGGCAGGCCTAGCAAGCCGGCAATGAATTTATGACTGCTACAACAAATGCAATGAGGTATACTATCGCTGACTACACAAAATTTTACATTTCTCATTTGTAATGTGGTCTGTAACACTCTATGTGTTTATAATTTTGCCTACTGAATTGTTGAAAATATTTGCCAATCCTACTGGGTTTTTTTTTTTTATATTTAACTTCTGCCCTTATGTGCTTTCACATGCTTAAAGTAGGAAAAACATGTTACAAACATATATGTTTACTGTGATATACTCTCGCAATATATAATGTTTCTAAATGTCCTAATATGGACATATTTCAGCACAGAAAATGTCTTCTAAAATAAAAAATAAACACTGAACTCAATATCCGGTGCTTTCCAAATATCCCTCTCCAGGATGACGTCACAGGACAGTTCAATTTTTGAGGGTAGTGAAGGCGGGTTTCCCGGCTTTCTGATGCTTTTAACTACCCCAAAAACATCTATAATAGGGCCTAACCCCAACTAATCTATGTCCCACTAGAGAGTGCAGTCTAGGTCCATGCAGAACTGTAATTAAGAACAATAAAAATCTCTTTCTGGACTCTTGAAGTTGAAGATCAGAGCTGCCAGCCAGCAGATGATGAGCAGGTACAGAACTTAGTCATAATATTGACCACATCATCCATTTAGTGCCAAGAGGTTTAACAATTAAATGTTTCATGTACCAATGATGTGAAAAGGGATCCTAAGATTACTCGGTCTTAGTCAAGGCTTCAACTTCACTGCCATCAGGTTTTCCATACAAGCTACGTTCCTGCGCCATGTGCAAACCAAATAAAATGTCCCTCACTGTCGCATCTGAAAAGCTGGTGAACAAACAATCTGGAACAATCCAGAAATATGGGCGCATAGTAAATTCAATTTACAACAGTCACCACCAGAAATGCAGTCTGTCGTTGAGTGAAGTAAGACTGGCACGATCAACTGGCTACTGTAAACACACAGGATTATTACATAAGGTATTTCACCAGCTCACATGTAAACCGACCATCCTGAATAACACAACACATCCACTGCACAAATGAAAGGCAAAAACACATCTCACCAAGCACTAAACAGATGTAAACTCATTTCAACACTGACCATTTCTCAGGCTACCGTTGTGTTGGTTATCCATGCCTGGTGGTGCTCTCTCATCTCTGCGCTCAGCATCTCCCTGACCTCCGCCTCCTCCAGTCTTACGAGCCTGGGCTTCAAACTGACTTAAAGCCTGTTTTGTGAAGTGGTTGACCTGAGGTATCTGTCCATGCAGTTCTTTACGAGGCAAACGATCAAAGATGATACGAGATGACTGTTCAGAACCCACAACTATTAACGCAAATCTGGAATCAAACAAGGATACACAAATAAGAACAATTATAAACACTAGCAAACATTTTACATAATAAAATATACAACTGCCAAATAACATTTTTTTTTAAACAGGGTTCAAATTAATAACACACATTTAAAACAACTTATTCACTGCAGGGGAAAATACTGGTTTGTTTACGGGTCAAAGTACGTTTTTCGCTGCAGAAAGAGAGCGACTTCACTTCCCATTCATGTCTTCACAGGGCCTCTCCTATGTTGCAAGGGCATTATAGATTGGCTTAGTTCAGCGTTCGCTCAGCTTATATAATTTTTATAGGGAGGTAATGTTGTCGTGAGTCTCCTCGAGGATCTGCAGGCACCTGAGCACAAGAAGGAAACACTGCAGGGGAAAGCGCTGTGGTATCGAAACTAGGATTTTTTTCTATTTCTACGTTTGTTAGCGGTTCCTTCCCTCCCGAGACAAAGAAGCACTAACAAGTAACATGGGAATCTAAAAAATATTGCAGCTTCCATACTTCCAAACTGTCGCAGGTAGGCAAATGTGAAAGTAATCATGCAAGTAATCTGGTAATCTTAGTTTCAGCTCCATAGCAAACGGGTAACCCCATAGTTGCTCTGCTCCTGTGCTAACGAAAAACAGGCAGAATATTTATCAGTCTCTTGTGAAAAGATTGATAAACTGCTGTCTCAGTATATCCAGCATACATTGGTAAGGAACTTTCCTTTTTTCATGTTTACTGGTTGCAAACTCAGATGGTTGTTCATCCACTAATGGAATTTAGTCTTTTCCCCGAACATGAATTGTACACACATTTCGGTCTTATTTGTATGGAGGAACGTCGCTGTAGCTACAGAGTTACGTGCGAGCGGCGACACAGGCGGACAATTCTTATCAGCTGTCCGTACTGGTGGCAGAGCACTTATGGTTTATAGCTGTGTGCAATGACGCTGGTTCACATTCCGACTGACTTTACCTGTTTTTTTTTTATGCCCGATGCACCAAATGGACGTGAAAAGGGTTTACACTTTTGTCGGATATCAGTTTTTAACCCTCTCTAACTAATTTATATTATACCCTTTTGTCCCATGGTGCCACTCCAAAACCAGAGGTGTACTACTTTAAGTAAGAAGTGTAAGAGCCTGGAAACAACCAACAACTGTAAGAGATAGAAAAGAATTTACGTAATAATTTTCAAGGATTAAAAAAGACACTGAGTTGACACTAAACTCTGACTCACCCTTTTGACTGCCCGTTCGCTCTGTTCTCATAGAACTTAATCTCCACCAAATCGGAAACGCCAATAGAAGTCATAGCATCTACAAGATCTTGATCCGTTGTCCACTGTGTTGAGAAAACAGAAATCGTTACGCAAGTACAAACTATGTAAACTGCAGAAGACAATAATTACTGTGATAAAACTCAAAAGAACCAAAGAACTGGTCATCAGTCTGTAACATGACTCTCTATTGTCTTCTTATCTGCTGATGAAAGCAGGTTGCCAGAAAAATCTTTGTTTTGTTACAATTTGTAAAGGTGGCGTAAAATTTGTGTTTAGTAAAAAAAAAAAATTTGAACTCTCAGTTTTACTGCAGCTTAACTTATTTCATTGAGGTAGGCCAAATGTAATGAATAAAACTTTAGATACACTTTTTTGCAACAAGAATTAACTCACTTACTATCTAGGGAGTACTGCTGCATCAATAGGACTCATTTATAAACTTGCATTTCAGTACAGTTAGGCCAAAGAAGAAACTGTTATAGTATATTAAATCTTAAGCCTTTAAATATGCGCAGCCAAAGTCACCAACTTTTTTTTTCAAGGGGTTTTCCTAGGGTTCAATGTATTTTTTTTTCCATGTTTCTAAGGCTGTGTGGGGCGTGTACAGTACACGACCAGCTCCAGCTAACGGGCCGTGCTGCTGATGCCACCATGTCAGGCTAACGATGCGTTATGCAGCGCTTCTCAAACTGGGTGCCATGGGAGTATGCTAGGGGTGCTGCGGCAATAATCAAGAAAAGAAGGCAGATACATACAAGTTAACATTTAAGTTGTCTGCCCTCGCCACTGTCGAAAACAGTTTATTTCTTGTTTGAGAACCGCTGCATTAACACATTGTCAGCCTGACCCGACGTCAGCAGCACAGCCCGCCTGCTAGAGCAAATCCTGTACAGTACTTAAATTATGCACATGTGCAAGGGTAAACAGACATGTATAGTTTGTTGACATCTATAAATTATTAAATACATATGTTTTCAAGAATTCTGACCGACATTTCATTTACACTTTTCAGAGCTTTTCACAGACTTGAAGACTTAAGTTGATGTTGCAGGGTTTTTCCAGGTTTTAAATATCACTATGAGTAATGTAAGCCACACCATGAGGACAGCAGTTTATCTCTTTCATGCTGGTCTGCCTGACTAGAGGGACCCTGCTCTAGCAGCAGTATAGCTCTCTGTCACTGTGGTACGCAAGCATCTTGACCAGTCCCAGACACCAAAGGAGCAACATGAAATAAACTGAAAGCAGAATAAGTAATGCCAGACATCTTACCCATGTCAGATTTCCTATATACAGCATGTATTTCTTCCCCATGTGAGTCGATGCCACAGAAGGCATGGATGTACTGTTAGACCTGGATGGTGGTTTCCCTCCCGAAGACCTGTCAATGGGCTGTAAGAAAATAAACAATCATCATGTATTTTTTTGTTCTTAGTTAAGTTTTTCATCAAAAATTCATGTATGCCTTCCAGACCAATCAGTGCTGTTAGGATGCAGTCTAAATCTCTGTGCACCTCTTCTCATGGTGCTGTCTGCAGACAATCATGGGGGCACTGCAGAACTGTTTCTCACAAGCCTGTGAATCATGAAGCAACACAGAACTGTTTCTCACGTCTGTGCAATCATGAAGCAACACAGAACTGTTTCTCACGTCTGTGCAATCATGAAGCAACACAGAACTGTTTCTCACGTCTGTGCAATCATGAAGCAACACAGGACTGTTTCTCACAAATCTGTGCAATCATGAAGCAACACAGGACTGTTTCTCACAAATCTGTGCAATCATGAAGCAACACAGAACTGTTTCTCACAAATCTGTGCAATCATGAAGCAACACAGAACTGTATCTCACAAATCTGTGCAATCATGAAGCAACACAGAACTGTTTCTCACAAATCTGTGCAGTGGTGGGGACAATGCAGGTCTGCTTCTCACAATATTGCAGTCAAACAAATGAAGAAATGATACTTTCCTGAAAAATAAAATTCCATTCTTTCCACACCCTTCATTTTCCATTGATCTTGTTCCATGCTTCTTCTTGCTCCCATAAACTAAGGAAACAAATTAAAGGTGCCAATTCAATGACGGTGAAAAAGTACGAACCAACACAATGAGATAATTCAGGTCTCAGAAAGTGTCTTTCAGAGGTGCTTCTGTGGGATTAAGTGTATAAAGAAACAATGAAAGGCACTACTTGAAGGGGAAACCCCTAACTTACTCCAAAAAGTAGTCAGTCTTGGAGCTTAATGGACAGCACTGTAGAAAAAGATAATTTTAAGTGGCTGAAAGAAGTTAACATGCTGCACAAATACCTCAGAACTTGATCTTGAGGAGGATGCTGTGATGACATCATCATACAAATCTCCACCCCCACCAAAGTCTGCATCCTGCAAGCACATCCAACAAAATGGCATACAAGATTATCAGCTGACATCACAAGTCACAATCAAAAATAGAGTACACTTGACTGTATATGTGGGTGTGCATGCCAGTGCGCTACTGGCATGAAACTAGTTCCTTACCAATACAGAATTTACTGGCTGTTGAATAGTTTTACTAGGTAATTTATCATAGCTTTCAAAACAATGAGACACTTATGATATTGTCAAAATCTATGCAAATTGTGTGTATATGTGTGTTTTCTTTCTTGCTCCATCCCTTTCCTAACAGGATGATGCTCAAACTATTGCCAATATATATATTTATATTTTTTTAAAGAAATAAAACAGATTGTGTGTAGTCACCTGTGTCTTCTGTGTTCAAATTTACAACAGGGAAACGCTGCTTTATTACTTTAGACTGTAAATTCCTGCAATAAGTTCTGGTTGTTCATCCCAGCCACTTATAGACTTCTGGTCTCGTTCCAGAACTTTATTTTGCAATGCAACACACATGCATGCAACATACATACAAGCAGGCAACAGACATACAAATACACACCTAAATACATTGGTATCTCACAATTCTAATTTGCAAATAAATGTGTGTCTAGGAAACCAAACACCTAGTACATGCTGGCTGACAACACAGGAGCTTCAGAATCTTCACTAGTGCCAGAAAGAAGACATTTCTTCAGGCCAGGAAGAGGGGGGGAAACTGAAAAGATTAGCACTGCTGAAAATCCAAGATCTTTTGATCAAAATCTAAAGAAGGTGAGAGGTGACACCCCGACAGAGCCCTAGTTAAGAGATGTATTCAATCATAACATTTTAGATCAGTGCATCCATGCATTCTGTGGGAAGAAATATGTGTGATCAAAATCACAAGAAGGTGAGAGGTGGCACCCCGACAGAGCCCTAGTTAAGAGATGTATTAAATCATAACATTATCTAACATTTTAGAAAATGATGTCGCCAAAATCAGAGCACTTTGGAATGCTGTCTCTAAGCAAAAACTAATGACCTCAAACTCTCTACGAGTGGTGAAATTATTAAAAACGAGAAAGGATTTCTGGTGTTATCATGGAAGGCGACCCAATCTCCAAACAATTACCTCCCTAAATCCCATTTCCTCATGCTACTTATATGTGCTGTGTCACAATTGTTAACGTACAGTAAATATAGTTTTCAGATCTTTTTTTTTTCAATTTATTTATGTGTTTTTTTTAATTCAAATATGACCATCACTGGTTACTATACAGGGTACTGAATTTAGGAGAAAACATATTTTTATTTCAATTTATTAGACCCTGGAACAAATTAATTTAGTTTCCATTATTTTTCAAGACGATAAATTGCCTTGGAACATGAACAATTTGCACTTTAATCACCATATGGAACAAATTATGTTCAAATTCTGAGCCACCACTGTGTGTGTGTACACGCGTACACGAACAAAAAAATATCACTACATGAAAATTTTTAGGTTTTGCAGGAACATGTGTGTTCCATAGTCATAAACGGGTAATTTTATTTTTTTATGTGAGGCTCAAAAATTGTATATACATAAGACTCCGGTGTGGTGTTAGAGGGATACTGCAATAGCCACCCACCAAGAGGAGGAACTACAATGTTTACTATCTGCAATTGCTAATGCATGCTGTCAATGCTGAATAATCAACAAAATGAAGACATAGATTATGGTGCAAGGTGTTAATGACAGACTTGCAGTCTACACTAATGGTGATGAGCTAAAGACAGTTGACCTTTTTATATATATGGGATTTACAGTGAATAATAAACTATCACTGGACCAAGAAAACAACATCCAGATAGGTAAGGCAGCAACAACAATGAGCAGATTAACAAAAGTAATAGTTCTGGAGAACAGAAGGCTCACAGCTAAAACAAAAACTCTTTTGTCTATCAGGCTTGTGTTCTCAGCTCTCTCCTTTCAGGCAGCGAAACCTGGTCAACTTATTCACAACAACAACAAAATGCCTAAGAAGAATACTTGGCATTAAGTGGCAAGACAAGATCACAGACAGTGAGGTACTGGAAAGAGCAGGTATCACAACAGTTTTCTCAATGCTGTCTCCAAAAGCTCAGGTGGCTGGGTCATACCTGGAGAATGCAGGATAGCAGAGTCCTTAAGGACAGACATCGTCTGTGATGAATTACAGATGGGTAGAAGATGTTGAGGTCTGCCTCTACTACGATATAAAGATGTTGGGAGTGGGACATGATTAATACAGGTATTGAGGTAGATTTGTGGGAACAGAATGTCAGTGAGTGTTGCAAGGAGGTGAAAAAATGATTAGACTATCTGAGAGCTGAGCAGCACACCACATACATGTGATGGCAACAACAGTCTTAAAAACAATTCCATGCTCTAAATGTAAAAGACTTTCCTCAGCATGGCTGGGTCTTGCTAGTGACACTCACCATTGCCATGAACTATGACACTATGATTCCCATACCTCCCCAATACCAGGTTGTCGAAATTATTATTTAATTATGTGCAAGTGGGAGCGACCAGAGGATCTGGTAGTCACTTACTGGTCAGAGGAAAGACAAGACATACACTTGATTAGGCTACAACAGGCACCACTGTTTGGTAGCTGGACACGCTGAAGACGGAGTAAGAGCATTGGACTACACTAGTATAGCACAGCAGAATGTGGGACTTTTGACTTTTAAGTTGTCAGTTCTTAGTCAGTTAAGGGTTTTTTTTTCTGTTCAGCAACGACATCACGCAAGATTTAGGGAAATCCCATATTATAAGCAGTTAGGGTGAGTATTAGTCGCCATTCATTTTTAACCCTCCTAACCCCACCCTCCCATAATATGGGATGTTCCTAAATCTCACATGATGTGGTCGCTTAACAGAAAAGAACCCAGTTAAGCTAATCAGTCACTGAGTCTTCTGAGTCCGGAAAAGTGAAAAAAAAAGAATCCAATCCAGGATCCAGTTGTAAAATTAGTATTAGTATAGTTGTAACAATACTTTTCAGGCATGTTGCTTCTTCAGCTTCTAATGAACTATTATTAACTATAATAATTAATATGAATACAATTTTCAAAAAGATAAGCCAGTGGTCTCATAATTAAATTATATCTGCAAATTCAGCGTTATGACATTTTTTTTCTTTCTTCTCTCATTCTCGGCAACCCCCCCCCCCCCCCTTTGTGTGTGTGTGTGTAGCGACTACGGACGCGCCCCCGTCACGTGACCTCCGAATAACGATGACGTCACCGATCTAGCAAAAATTTGCGTACGGAAAACATCGGCGGGATTCGGGGTGCCCTAAATTCTTTTGAAAAGCACGCCAAATCACGGGGTTTCCCTAGCTATAAATAGCCCGAACGTCAGATGTTACAATCAGTTAGACAGCACATGGTGAGTGGAGTTTGTGGTTGGCGGTCTGTTTTCGTTGTTCTCTTGTGAATATATAGCTACGTTCACCATATCAGTATAAAGCTTTAAGATAGATTGCATAAATTTACTAGTGATAATTAGATTCATCAGCCATTTATATATTAGTGTGTAAAATTTCATAACTCTAAATGATTGGTAGAATTCACAGTGCAGTTTAGAAGTTCATCAATTGAAAGTCCAATTCTAGTGGCATGCCATCCTCCATTTTGAATAAATCGATAATCCTCTTAATAGTCACCAGACTCTACCCAGCTAAAGTGCATATTTAATTACTTTTTCGTACATTATGTCACATTTTAACAACACTGTTTGAAGCCTGCAAATTATTTCAGTATTTTAAATGGAAGTTTGGTATTATTTATTGATGTGGTTGGTTTTTCATAGGGGCGCCAATAACTAGTGTGAACTAGTATTTTGAAAAATTTCATTTATTTATTTGATTTATATTACGGTTATATGCTGACTTGCAGAACTATTGTAGTTATTTTTGAAATCTCTATCCATTTTAACAATTCTCTGGAAAATTGCACCTCTTATAATGGTTGGAGCGATTTCTAAATTGCGATTTTAATAAGATGTGTGTTAAAAAACGAATGCGTGGTCAGTCTGCCAAAAGCACGTTGCCATAGCAACAGTGCCACGCTTCATAATTCATTACTTTAACTATAATAAACATTTGCTAAAAAGTACCTGTTTCTCTACTCTCTCTTAACAGTTTTCAGTTAGTATTACAAACATTTAGAATTATTAGAGTGGAAATTATTTATATTTAAATTGTTTTAATTAATAATCAATTAATTTGTGTTTATTCTAAATTATAAAAATAAAATTAATACAATACAATACAGTTCAATACTCAAATACTGTATTTTTTCTTTACTAATTAGACTCACTGATCTCTTATATATCTGTAATTACATTATTTTTTATACACACACATTATATATAATATATATATATAAAAACAGGAAATATCATTTTCAATCATTGTCATTGTCATTGCCACAACATAACTAAACATAACGAATAATTTTTTGTTGTTGCACAGATCACTGTCTCACAATGGAAAATAAAACCGCTAGCGATATGAGAGCGCATCTGGCAAGCTTTGAACCTGAGTATCCGATCAAGAAGGGCTACATAACAAGGTTACTCATAAATGACAAACTTTCTGTTTCTGATATTTGCAAAAGAATAAAGAAAATAGTGCAAATGGCAGAGCCAGACATGCGCATACATGAGCAGCGAGCAACAAGAGCTATTTATCATTTAAAGAACATAGCCAAAAAAAAATATGCTATACAGTTCAATGGGAAGATTTTGTAAGGTGAACCAAGAGCCATTTGGGTTATCATTTCATGATGATACAGCAGGAGCAGTTGATTTATTAGTTGTAACTTCCACAGCACTCATGCAACAAGACCATACAAACACACTGTTTACACAACCAGAACACACATCTGTACCAATGCCTTTACAAGACACTTCAGAACCACCAGTGGCTGCTGTTGTGGGGTTAACCTCTGACTCTGTTCATAACGATTTATCCTTTTTAGTGCGCTCTAGGTCACCATCGCCAAAGCGTCTAAAAAGGGACTGTGACAACTGTGTCAACAAGCAACGGACAAATCTGAACATGCTGAAGGAGAACAAAGCTTGCGAATGCAGATTAAAACACTTAGACTGCATTACAGAAAGGAAATAGAAAACAGATGTCTTTGAAAACTCTGAATGAGAAGATCAGGAGGCAATCACAGTCAGCCACTCTTTGGAGATCTAAATATGTCATGATAATGAGAGCATATACAGAAATGAGAAAAGTAAATAGACTGGAACGCAGGAAACAGCGAAAGTTACTCAAAGGGTTGCTCCTCTTGAAGCATATATAGAGGAAAACAATTGTTTGAAAAAGCAGGTTACAATCTCAAAACGTTCAAAAAAAACAACAGAGACAGAGAGGGATCGTTTAAAAAAGGAAATTGATGAAATCAGACAGGAGTCTAAGAAGTTTCTCTTGAACATTCAAGAAATGAACACCAAGCTGCGCAAAGAAAGAGAACATATTTCATATTTGGAAAATGAAGTAGCCAAGTTGGAAGAATCTTTAGCTGATCATCGCAATATTGTAACAAAAGAAGCAGGAAAATATTTTCACAGATTTCGCCAGTCAGTCTATGAGTGCTTGATGCATAATGTCAGTGTTGCAAATATTTCACGTGTGTTATCGTCTATTTCAGGAATTGTCTTTAACAAAATTCTTTTAAATGTTCCCTCTGTATCCACAGTAGCACAGATGGTGTATGAACTTGGGGTACTTGCCAACATTCAGGTTGGCCAGATGCTGCATGAGTGCGATGCTGCTACACTGGCATGGGACTCAACAACCAAACAAGGATCCCATATTAATGAAGTTCATGTGACTCTTATGACATCAGGTCGTAAACAGTCTTTAACTTTAAATATTAGGGTTATTTCAGGGTCTACAACAGAACAGCTGTACCGGCACGTCTTTGAGGCTCTATCTGATGTTTCTGAGATGTACTATGACGCTTTTAAGATTCCAGTAGCTGCTTTCAAGGAGGCAGTGAAAGGTAAAATAAACAGCACCATGACGGACAGAGCTGCTGTCAACCATTGTGTGAGCCAAAAACTTCAGGGGGACATCGGATATTTGGCCGACCTGAAGTGTATGGTACACCCATTGGATGGTCTTGCCATAACTGCCCGTGATGTATTGTACAAGCTTGAAAAGGATCACATTACAGAGCAAGACAATCAGAGAACAGCCTTGGGATGTCGTGCTGCAATGCTGATTCACCAGATATCAAAATTGCGTCACAAGGATGGGTCTGGTGATCCAGGTGCATTCATTGCTTTTTTGCAGAACAAAAAATATCAATCCCAGCATCTTCAAGCGCTATGTCGGGAATCGTTTGAATGTCATGTTCCATATGGCAGCGGTCATTTATTTGCACAGAGATTTATTGACACAGTTTGTCGAGCACAAACGGCCAAAATTACTTTGTGTTAAAATACATGAAAAACTTGACAGACGAGAGAGTCCTGCTTCACTTGCAGGTGCTGGGATTATATTCACACGTTTTGTCACAGGGCCTTGGATGCAGCTGTTATATACAGACAACAGTGAAATTGGTCATTTAGAAGCAGTAAGTCAGGTGAAGGATTGTCTCGAAGGCTTGAAGATAGTTGAAGCGAAACCAGAGTACCTTATAGAAACGGAACGTGATGCTTTTGGTAGGGATTTGCGTAAGACAGCATTGAACCAACCTCAGTTTCCATGTGAAAATTTTAACTTAGTATCCAAAATTTAGCGGAGGCTTTTATTCAAACACTTAATAGGCAGTTTAAACCTTATTTAGATGGGCCCTTATCTAATCCGTCTCCTGAATTGATTAAAAAGACATCATCTGCAGAATTCCATAACATAGGGGCTGAGAGAAATCTTGCAAGGGTGGATTCAGTGATGCAAAAAGCTCCCAATGCCACCATGGGGTTCATTGATGCAAAGGTGAAGGCTGCCCAAAACAAAACATTGCAATGGCTGCAGACATTTGATGACGACTTCCAAAAGTACCTGGTAGACTTTGCAGTTCGTCGTGGAGCTAAGGTGAGGCAGCAGCAGTCTGAGGTACAGAAGAAATGTCAGCAGGAAAAATTAGAGAAGTGGGACAAGGCACTTAGGGATAAATGTGAGAGAGATCTGACAGCAGAATTTAAAAAATCCAAGTCCATGTTTGCAATACTTGAGATAGATTTGTTTAAAAGTGTAGCTGAGGAGTCAAAAGATATGTTAAGGAATTTTTTTAGTGACACTAATGCTCTGTCAGGTGTGTTACTGCGGCACATCTGGAATGATGGAGAAAAGGACTGTGTTTACTTTTTTTTCTTTTTCAGGCTTGCATGATTACAGAACTGTCAGCTTTTTAAACATGGACGAGTGAAAAAGGTAAGTCGTACAAACATTTGTGGCTAATGCTTTTTTCTGATGTATTGTTGCACAATTAATGAAATTGTTGTTTTAAAATGTTATATTGAATTGTTTGTGTGTGTATATATATATATATGTTATTTATAGTTACTTTTTTTCTTTTTCAGTCTTGCATGATTACAGAACTGTCAGCTTTTTAAACATGGACGAGTGAAAAAGGTAAGTCGTACAAACATTTGTGGCTAATGCTTTTTTCTGATGTATTGTTGCACAATTAATGAAATTGTTGTTTTAAAATGTTATATTGAATGTTTTGTGTGTGTATATATATATATGTTATTTATAGTTACTTTTTTTCTTTTTCAGTCTTGCATGATTACAGAACTGTCAGCTTTTTAAACATGGACGAGTGAAAAAGGTAAGTCGTACAAACATTTGTGGCTAATGCTTTTTTCTGATGTATTGTTGCACAATTAATGAAATTGTTGTTTTAAAATGTTTTATTGAATTGTTTGTGTGTGTATATATATATATGTTATTTATAGTTACTTTTTTTCTTTTTCAGTCTTGCATGATTACAGAACTGTCAGCTTTGTAAACATGGCCGAGTGAAAAAAGGTAAGTCGTACAAACATTTTGACGGAGACTTTTTTCTGATGTATTGTTGCACGATTATTTAAAAAAAATTGTTTTTTAAATGACTACTGCATTATTTGTATATGCATTATTTCACTAATTTTTTTTTTCTTTTTTTTTTTCAGACTTTTACCATGACGTAAACCTGTGAGAAAGATACAAACTTCTTTTAGTCATGTTACGAGAAGAGCGGCATTGGTGATGAATAAACAGATTAACATATACATAGACAAATAAAGATTAATGCAACAGATATGTTGATGGCTTGTTGATTGTTCTGTTCAGACTCCACCATTCAACAACAAAAATATAAATTAGACACCATATTGAAAAATAACTGACCAGAGAGCATGACTTAAATTATCAAATCAAAATTATCATATGACTTACATGATTGTTCTATCAGGGTGAGAAAAAAATTTGCTCTGGATATATATAATATACCCACAGCAAATAGTTTTCCCATATAACAAAAAAAAAAAAACATTAAAATTTTTTTTAATTAAAATTTTTTTTCATGATAATTGGCGGCCATTTTTAAATAATATTAGTCGATATGATGTAATACCTAAAAATTTCCAGATATTCAGTTAGACATTGCTGCCCTGAACACAACAGTATCTGTTATCTTTGGTCTATTTTTAATACTTTAAAAGAACGTTATAAGTTTACGAGAACATATCGACTGAT
The DNA here is from genome assembly GCA_905116865.2 of Candidula unifasciata. NCBI lineage: Eukaryota > Metazoa > Mollusca > Gastropoda > Stylommatophora > Geomitridae > Candidula > Candidula unifasciata. The sequence goes on along the minus strand of CAJHNH020001791.1, from coordinate 95,247 downwards.
GATTATGATAAATGGCGGCCATTTTGAATAATTATTAGTCGATATTGCGTAACTACTAAAAATTTTATGTTTGTTCGGTTAAAGCTTGTTGCCCTGAATCCAAAAAATATATAGTTTTCTAGGGTCTGTTTTAAATACTTTATAAGTTAAAGCAGTTTTTTAAACACTACTCTAAAACTTCTGATTTCTGGGCAGCAAGTTTCAGCTCACTTTATATTTTTCTTCTTTGTTAACTTTTCCCTACAAAAACTTCAATAACTCTGCTTAGACTTGACATAGAGGCATGAAAGAGGCACCGTTGGAAAGGGTTTTTCAATACGGATGCAGCTGTACTTGTTTTATGAGGATAAAACGATTTTGAAAATTTGACCAAAGTTGCTAGTGTGTGTGTGTGGTTACTAATTAATTAGTAAAGTCAATTAAACAATGTTTTCTGTTAATATGCTGCTGAAGACGTGCAAATGCCTACAAATGACGACCAATAAATGTGCTGCAACTGAATTTACATGCACCATGTCGCCCGCTACTGCCGTTAGATGCTTACCTCACTCTTCGCCCATTACAACGGCTACAAAACCGACCAAAAGGATGAAAACGAAAGAAACCGAAACCGCGTTCAGCGTTCGTTTGGATGCGGTAAAAAAAAGAATCGTGTCGATAACAGTTTGTAGTTGGTTAGTTCCAAAGTACTTATGTTAACATGTAGTTCATGTTAACTAATTCGCTGCAAATGTTATATGCAAATGTATTAATTATTATCACTAACCTGACTAAACTCGTCTTCAATATTATCGTACAAATCAATGTCAACGCCGTCCGCCATTTTCTTTCCTTCTAACAATAATAAGGTTAGCCAGATTTTCAACACAGCAGCGTTTATATTTGGAGAACTCTTCTACTTCTTCTTCTCCTTCACCCCCTTCTTCACTTCCTCAGGTTACATATCAAATTGCTGCTGGAGAGTAAACGGTCTTCTGTGTTATCTTTTTAGTGCTTTATATGTTTACCTTTATTTCTTTGACATTGTTCTTAAAGCCATCATTCCACATTTTATGTGGTATTCCACTTGCTTTGTGTCTTTTGTATTTCTTCCGCGTAGCACTCTGTAGCAGTTGGTAGAGGTCCTTGTTGGCAGATGGCCAAATCTTATCATCTTTCATTCTTTAAAATGAATTGTATGACAAGTTCCATCCTTGTCTTTGTGTAACACTTCGCATCTCTGTTATGATTTTGTGCTCATTGGTTTTAATAAGATCTTTGCCGGTCCCAAGAAAGAATGTATGAGAATAAACCCCACCGGGACATCCACAAAGTGCCACCATGCGAAAGAGGATCACCCGGGGAGATATTTCATAAACCCCGTTCAACCGTTAGGTTATATTATGGCTCCTTAGTACAGCAGAGGTGGGGCTTAAAAATAAAGAAAAACTGCGTTCCGTAACGGGACGACAGATTATTATGATACCAGTCACAAGCACAGAGGGTGTGACATCATTGCTTCAGCAGAGATTTCATTGTTGGCATTCCTACTCTTTTATACCAATTAATTGAATTAAAATAATAAATATTATTATGCATGGCGGTTCAGAGTGTGCAGTGCGAACAGACGATGGTTTAAGTGGTTGGTTTGAAGTTGAAACTTGAGTGAAACAAGTATGCATTTTATCGCTCCCAATTATTTGCCAAAATCATTGATGGGTGATGAAAAAATGTTGTGTTGGAAATATGAACATTATCTGGGCAGGGAACACACAGCTGGAGGATGTAGATTTTGCTGATGGTATTGTTCTGCTTAGTAAAAACAACGGTGACATGCAGTGACAAACAGATGATTTAGCAAATATAGCACCAACGGTTGCAATACACATAAGTTATGAAAAGACAAATATATTGATATCAATAACAGATCAAGCAGAGCTAACACTAGAGACACAGGGTATTGTAGTGACAGGTCAAGTTCCTTATTGGGTAGTAATTGTGATAGCAAAGAAATACAAATAAATAAATTATGACACCTATTATTAAGGTATCAGCAGCTTTTAAAAGCCTTTACAAAATATGGAACTCTAAGTTATATAGTTGTAAAACCAAGTTACGTATTTTCAGTTATAATGTTAGTTAGTTGGGTTATCATCATTGCACTCCGGACATGTCCACAGGTGCTCACATCCTCCCCTCAGTATAAACCCCAACGTTCCATGGCTGATAGTACCAGTTCTATGTTGATTAACAAGTCTTCTGGCGTGTCTGGTGTGCGTCTCGTTTTTTGCTATGCCGATCTTAATTCCCAAGTCTGCCATTCTGGCGAGTGATGTGGATTCACTGCACCCAAAGTCCTCGATCCTTCCCATTTCTCCGAGGGCATTAATAATATCGGCATGATCCATAGGCTGACCGTCAGTAGTGATAGCGGATCCAGCCAACCTGTCAGCTCTTTCATTTCCATAGACGCCTGCGTCTTCCGGAACCAAAAAAGGTGACTCCACGCACAGTGGACTTCTGTAATGATTCAAGCCATTGTCTTCGCACTGAACCTGCCTAAAACTTCCGGATCATACTCAATGAATCACTGAGTATACATACGCGGGTGTATTTTTATGTTTCAAGACCAGGCGAACGCTTGTGTCACTGCCATCACCTCCATCGTCATGCTGCTGGTTGTCATGGAGAAGGCGCAGTGGCTTCTTTGACTGTTCTGCCCGCTGAGCGTGCTGTAAATGCCCATGTGCTTCTTTTTTGGCGGATCCGTCTGTGTAGATTAGAGCATCTATAATGTTATTTCAGTTTTAACAAATGCCAGTGAATGTTGGAGAACCACTAATGGCACGGAACGAAAGTTAAATGCATTGGAACGTAAATGCATGAGGAAAATGATGAACACAAAATGGGGTGAATTCTAGAGGAGTGAAGAAATAAGAGACATTTGCGGGCCGTCACTGGTACTACCGAGAGCCTTCCTGAACAGAAACGAGCACAGAAACACCAGACAGGCACCAAAATGAGAAATAAAGTGATTAAGCAGACGAAAGACCCCCCCCCCCTTTTTTTTCAACCTAAAACAAACGTTACTGAGAGAGGCCGAAGGTTTTGGACTGGGTTCCATTCATGATATGGATTGCATAGTACAGAACCACGGCCAGCTCCAGATATATCTGTTAACATAGTAACAGACAATGTATTGATTGGCACTCATAGAAAGAAGTAGAAAGATAGAAGAACACACTAGACAACATAAAAATCGAAAGCTATAGTTACTGTTCCAGGAATCGAACCTGTCACCTCCAGACGGCGTGTGCGCCTCGCTATGGAAACAAGCGCACTAAGAACATGGTCAACCAGGCACCCCCAAATATATGTGGAGCTGGTGGTGGACAGAACGGAGTGGGGGAATAGCCTGCGAGCCCTATGTGACATATAATGGCAGGGCAATGAAGGAATGAATGAATGACTGAGTTTTAATAAGGGTCCATGCCACTGGTGAGAACCGCCGTGGTGTAGCGGCTAGACGTTCGCCTGCGGATCGCAAGGTCGTTGGTTCGGGTCCTGGCAGAGTCAATTTTTTTTAATGACCTTGGCTCTCATGTCGACCCAGCCTTAAGTGGGTACCAGGTACAGTCCTGGAAAGTAAAGGTGGCCTGTGTGATGTTGACCACATTAACCACCCAGTGCCGATTAGTTTTAAAGAAAAATGTGTCGAACCCTACATGCCCAATACACCTGAAGGCTTGGGAAAGGGTCAATGCCACTAGTGGCCTAGTTGCTTCAAAATAAATTAAAATTCGCTTTATTTGGGGGACTTTGACTCTTTTGAACCACGGTTGCCTTGTTGTGTTTTCTAACACGACATAATTTTAACTGTATGAGGATCAAGTGGCCGACCGTCCAAGAACGTTGTGCTGTCATGCGGGAGAGCTCACTACAAAGCTGTAAAACCGATAATACTAATTTCTTCTTCTTCTTTGCATTCACCGAAGTAATCTCTGTAAACTCTCCGAAAGTTCTGGTTGTTCGTTCACTTTTGGCTGGTTCCCTGCCTCTTAGGCAGACGCACCCCAACTTCGAAGAAAGCTTCCAGTGAGTCCATTCTTACGACATGCTGTTGGTGTTGGCAATACTCGCCAGCAAATCTGTCTTGTTGGTTGGGTACTTAGTACTGCGATGGGTCTTCCACGCTCCCCCCCCCCCCCCATAATCCGGCCCTGACACCCACACGGTGAATAATAATTTCAAGAAGACTGTTGCTATCATATAAGAACTTTTCTTCCCCCCACCCCCACCCCCCCCCCCCCCCCCCCCCCCACAGCTTAACACAGCTTCCCGGACTGTTTTTTCCGCAGAATATGCTGTGGATGCCCATGCACTTTTGTTTGTGTCCTCGTACAATAGAACAGTGTGTGTAGTGCAGCACATCTGCCTTATGCGTATGGTCATTGATAATCCCATGTACCTATGAACTGACAGCAACAAGAGTCTGCTCTCAACAAATCCTATCAAGCGTGACAACACAAGAGAATGTGCAGTTGAGTGCTTGAACCACAGATATCATCCTCCGCCTTATCCAGCTAAGATCGACTCCTTTTTAGCCTGTCCCTCTCCCGGGGGTAATTTGGGTTCTCACGGCACTCCGAACACGCAAATAAGTATTTAGCATTGAGGGAAGGGGGGAGATAGAGAGCGAGATAGAGAGATAGATAGATAGAGAGAGAGAGAGAGAGAGAGAGAGAGAGAGAGAGAGAGAGAGAGAGAGAGAGAGAGATTTTGGTAATGGCTGCATTCTGATTAGACCCCTTTGACCTTCTTCAATGGTGTGCTATGATCCTGTCAAACGATCACTTATTTACTTCTGTACATCAAGTAGGGTGGGCTCTGTGGCTAAGTCGATGCGAACGCTTCGCTTCGTAATGCCGGGATGCCAGGTTCGATCCCAGCTGCGGGCAATGCGCCTTGAGTTTGTTTCGACAGTGGTATCAAGAAAGCCGACCGTCCAGAGGCAATGGCAAACTACTGGATGTAAATTGCCTAGAGAAACCACACAACAGCCAGGGGCCGTTAGGGTTGGTTCTGCAACGTCCTGTAAAGGATACGCAACTAACTAACATCAAGTAGGCCGGGCGTCTGTAGCTGTGACCAACGCGCTTTGTGATTCTGAGGTACCCGGTTCGATTCTAGCGAAATGGCAGCAAACCGCCGTGCGTTAATTCCTACATGGGTAGCAAGAGATGAACGTTCAGTAGGCAAGGGTAAACTATTGAACGTAAAATTTCATTGCAAAATCAAAGCAGGCAACACAGGCTCGGGTTCGCTCTGCAACGTCATGCAAAGGATACGTAAAAGAAGACTGGGCAGACGTGACTAACACAATACAAAAGTGTTGTGAACTGTAAAAAAATGTCCGCCGTATTTCTGCTTCAAGTCTGTCATACGAAGACTGCTGTTAAAATTGTTTGATTATATTCAGTGACAGAATTAACCCAAATGTTGAATGCTGAATTAGGAATCTACATCACAGCACTCAGGACAGTTCCATAAGTGATCAGTCCCCACTTTCAGCAGCAAGCGAAGAGTTCCAATTCCAATGGTACCAGTAACCGTCTGTATTATCTATCTCATCCTTCCCCTGAGTGTTGAGCGTCCGCCAGATCCCCTAGTAACTTCTCGCAGCGCCATTCTACTCAGACCGTAATGATCTATTTGCTCCTTCTCACTGTTTACTCGCTCCCAAAAGGTCCTCACAATATCTAACTTGTCATACATCAACTCCCCACCAAGTGGTGCAGATTCAGCCTGCTCATTTCCCAATACAGCGACATGACCTGGAGAAGTGATGAAGTGATGCTTGCCACTCTGCACGAAGCATGCCTGCTTTCACCTTTCTCAACATGCACAAAGGGCGTGTCATCCAAATAAGCAGTGTAAGCAATGCTTACAGATAAAAGTTGTTAAAACACAATAGCAAGCAAGTCAAAAAGTTATAGCCCATGTGTAGTTAAATACTGTTTGCTGTTTCATAATTACAATAAAGTCTTTTCCAGAACAGTTTTATGACAATACTTTGGACCAATTAAGATGCAAACAGCTGCAAAATAGATGTGCATGTAAAACAAGACCAAATTCCAATAGTAATATCTGCAGCCTGCTTAAAATGTGTACAGTTTTAGGCATCTGTATAACAACAAAAATACCCGATAATTTTCACAGAACAAAATCACTTTTTATTAATGTAATGTGCAAATTGCATAAAGAAAACAGTACAGTTGTACATATATCAACTCGACAGCTTTAAATTTCAACAAAAATCATTTTGTGCAAGATCACTTTAACCAGTTCTGGTCGAAGACCAAAGGAAAATATAATCACAATAAAGAACAAGCATCACAACCAAATTTTTGTTTCATTTTTGAATAAAAATATCCTCAAAAATGTTATACACTAATGTCTGTGCAACACTTCAAAGACATCCTCTGATGCTGATATTATCACTTCTAGTCTTGCTTCACATGCTTTTATTATGACAACCAGTTAAAATGAATCGCTTTTCCTTAAACTTCCTGTGGTTTTAGTTGAGCAATAAAGCCATCTGTGACTGGAAGAGAAAAACAAGACAAATTATAACTATATGCAAAGCACACATCAAACTAAGAAACTAATATAATGTATACATCAAGGCCATTCAACTAAATTCACTCAGTGATCAAAATGTTGAGGTCCGAGCCAGAGGTCGCAGCCCCAGCATAGAAAGATCATTAATACATTACAATTTGATAATGATCTGCAAGGCACCTTCAAGGCCTCTGTGGGCCAGATGAATAAACCTGGCAGAGGTTAAGTATGGTTGTCAAGATAAACACTATAATGTGTAAAAATGGAATATATTTTAGGGTGGGGCTTAAAAGTCTGTGTAGTGTGTGACTCAAACGACAACCTCTATCACTGAGGGTGTTGGGAAAATTTGATGACAACCTGGCTCCCTAAAAAACATTTTGTTTGAAGGATAGATGCCTCTGTGACTTTGCGGCTTTGAGAGCAGCTTCACTAACCCAACACAAAGGTTGAAAATGCGCTGCAGGAGATTTGGCAGCAGACCACTGTGTACAGATTTTGACAATGATATGAGCATCATACAGTTAGATGGCATTGGCAGACTATAGAATGTAAAATTCCCTGTTTCTGATTTAAGAACTGACATCATAGCACAACGGGTAATACCCATAGATGCTCCGTCACCCACAGCAAATGTCTTAAGGCAAAGATACTAACTGGTCCCATAGAAAATACACATGACATACTCTTCCTTCTCTGTTTGGGTTCCAGGGCCCCATTATGGGGAACAACAAGAACAGACCCAGTGCCTCCTCAACAAGCATGTCATAAGAATCAACTAACTCGGGGAAAAAAGGGGCAGGGGGTGTGGTCCTTCGAAGTTAGACTGCATCTGCCTGAGAGGCAAGGAACTAAGTTTTCACATAAATAAGTCAGACCTGTAAAATGGATGTGCATGCAACACTGAGGTTCTGGAGCAAGTCTTAAGTCCAGAGGTGGATGCAAAACCACAGCTGGAGTTTACAGCTGGTGAACGTAAAGAAGAAGAAAGAGATACTCTTCCTCATTTTCCTCTTTGCCAGATCCTCCTGATTCTAGGTTCTTGTCATTCTTATTTCATCTAACCTCAGGTAAAAAAAAATCCATGTTGTATGAGGTAGCTAATTGAGATTTTGCTGAAACCTGATGTGTTGGCTCAAAAGGTGCAGATATTGCAGCCTAGCTGTAAACCACAACTCAATGTACCAACTACCATTTTACGGGTAAAAGCACCTGGTGAAAGACCTCCTTAGAGGAGTGAAGACTGCACTGTATGCAGATGAGTTGGCACTCTGGTGTACTGATGAACACACCACAGTGGCAAATCTAAGAATGCAGTGAGCAACAGACCTCTTAATGGGAAAAGAATGGCATGTTGCGATCAACACAGACAAAACATCCACAACACTTTTCTCTCTTTCCCCAGGAACAAAGCTACTAGTATGTCCCAGGCACATCCTTGCTAAACCAAGAAATCTTCCCTACTTATCTTGGAGTAACATTTGATAAAAGGCTCACATGGAGCAGATATACAGAAAAAGTAGAAGGGAAGGCCAGGAAACGACTAGGGCTACTTAAAAAACTGGCAGGTACAAGTTGGGAAGCAAATGTAAAAACCCTAAAGAAAGTTTATAATGGAGCGATAAGAGCCCACTTGGAGTCTGGTGCAACAGCTGGGTCATCAGCTGCTAATTCCCATCTACAATCATTAGACAGTGCAAAATCAAGCTCTCAGACTCATCGTAGGTTCCATGAAAACTGAACCGATCCTGGAGATGCAAAAAATAACTGCAATGCAAACATTGTCCTATAGAAGAGACATTAAAACTATGATCCAGACGGAGAAGTTTAATAGTAAGCAGTCACACCCAATGAATGAAAGGTTAGATGATCTGGCACTGGGACGTCTTAAACGTAGCTCTGTCCATCGGGGTAAAAGACCTAGAAGACAGTATCAAGCAGATCTACCCATGAGAACGACACAGCTGAAACCTACCCTATACCCTGTACCTTGGGAGCAAGTCAGCGACACAATACAGATAATGACTTCAGTCAGTGGACTCACAGCTGGGGATGACTCTAGTGACCTTAACAAACGGACAGCTGCTCTTAGCATGATTCAAGAAAACTATTCCGAACAGTCATAAATACATGCTTACACAGATGGATCAGCAATCAGTGTGGTTAAAAATGGGGGTGCTGGCGTCCTTATCACAAACCCAGACAAAGTATATACCTACTGGTAAATTCTGTTCCAACTACACAGCAGAGATCGTAGCACTAGAGCAGGCTGCTGAAATGTTACACAACACCGGTTTTGACTGCCACAAAGTGGTCACCTTCACAGATGCGTTATCGGTGCTCCAAGCCCTCAAGAGTGGTTAGCTCCCTCACCTGAGATCTAAACTTGACAAGCTGGCTGCCCAAAAGTTTACTGTACTCCAGTGGGTGCCACCCCACTGTGGTATACCAGGAAACGAAACCGCAGATAAACTTGCTAAGAAAAGGGCAGAAAGAGAAAGCAGTCACATATTATGAAAAGAAAGGGCCGCCCAATCTATCAGAAGTGAACAGAGTCTGGCTAGAGATGACTAACACTTACTTGACCGGCATGGGCAGGTCATTATTCTAAGCCTCAGGACAGGACATAACAAACTTAACAAGCATATTCACAAGCTACATCTAAGTAGTTCACCACCGTGGACTGTGTGTGCAGACTACAGAACATGTCCTGCAAGAATGTGCCTTGTACAACTCATTAAGAAGAGAATACTGGCCTATTGAGTCAACACTGCTCTCAAAGCTGTATGGAACTTAAAAGGGAACTCCTAAAAACCGTCAACTGTATCCCAAGAACTTGTCTATCGGTGTAAATCAGAAAGCGAACAAAAGAAGAAGAAAAAGGGTGAAAGCAGAAGAACATGATCAATAGCACAATTTAATAGACTGTAGACTCAAAATGCAATAATCAAAATTTTCAAATTACAAACATGAGGCCCGAATAGGACATTTTTTATGTTGAAGATTACTACTAAATAAACGTTTTAATCTAGTGTGGGAATCATTTGATCTTTACCTGCATATTGGATCTACTTCTTCTTCACATTTACCGGCTGTAAACTCCAGTGAAAAGTTCTGATTGTTCATCCATCTCTGCAGACTTGCGAAAAATGGAACAAAGGAGAAACAACACGCCCATTTATTGTCATTACCAGAAATCAGAACAATAATTTAAGTAAAATACAAGCGAAAAGACTCCCGGCCTCAAGAGCAAAGTTTGCAGAGCAAGCTATGGGGAACCATAAAGGACCTGCTACTGACAAGCGAGTTTATAGAGGCAACCCACCTGATGGTCTGATCTGAGCATACAAAACCGAACACAAAGAAGAAGAAGAAAATCTACCTCTGGACTTTAGACTTGTTCTAGAACCTGTGTTGCGTGCATATCCATTTTACAGATGTGACTTTGTATGCAGACTGCTGGTACTTGCCTGTGAGGTATCATCTTAGCGGTCCCAGGTAGTTAGCATCCTTTGGATATTTTCTCCAGGTCATGCTGGTGTGTGCGGAAATGACCAGGCAGATAGACTGGATGGTGCTGCACCAGGTGAACTGATGTATGACAAGTTAGATTTTGTGAGGGCTCTTTGGGAGAAAATATCCCTTTAAAGGATGCTAACTACCCAGGACCTCTGAAGTGATGATTGCCACTCTGCACGAAGCAAGCCTGTTTTCACCTTTCTCAACAGCTCTGTGAACCAGTTACAATCACGGCATGTGTGTTCAGCTGATTCTCAAACCAGTGGAAGACAGTAGAGACTGCCTCCACCTCCATTCTCAAACTAGACATTGTGATATCATATGCAAGGCTGAAAAGAGTCTTTTCACAAGACTGAAAAGAGGAAGGTCTTGGATGGCGCAAGCTGAAGACACAATCAGACATGTGTGCAGGCTTGATAAATTTGAGTGAGGAGAGGAGTGGGTCAAGGTGTCCGAATAAGTTTCAGACTTGTGTAGTGTTCTCATCATGTTAGGTTGTGAGTGCAGAGACTGGCCAGCTGGTGCTGCTGAATCAAAAGTTCAACAAATGATTCATGACAATTCTCACCCAAGTAATGTGATTATCTATACAGATGGCTCTGTATTGAGGGGCAAACGAAGTGCATGGGATTTCATAATAATGGCGAATGGATGTCACCTAGTGCAGCAAAGCCTTGCATGAATGTTGAATGCCTATTTTCACCTTTCTCAATATGCTCTGTGAGTCAGTTACAATCATGGTATGTGTGTACAGCTGATTCTCAAGCCAGCGGAAGGCAGCAGAGACTCCATTCTCAAACTAGATGTTGTGATATCATATGCAAGGCTTTCATTGAACTTTGCTATGAAACCCCATGCACTTCGTCTGTCCCTCAACCCAGAACCGTCTGTATAGATAATCACAATCACATCACTTGGGCAGGAATTATCATGAACTTCTGATTCTGCTAATTCTGCTGAACACTAAACTAGAAGATGAAAAGAAGTAGTACCAAAATCAAAGTTTAGTGGTTCTTTTCAATTGCAGACTGTTTTTTTTTTTTATAAAACTTCCAGCAGCTATGTAAAGAGGATCTGCGTTGTTTCTTGAATGTCATCTGTCAATAGAAGTACGTACATGACTCAATAGCCAGTCTCTTGAAGTTGGTTACTGGATATATCTAACACGATGATTTATTATACAAAGTACCAATCACCAGCGACTTACCTGTCAACTGTAAATGCTTATTTGCTGGCTTTCTTCTCAGCTTGTTTATGGGCATTATTCACCAATTTCTGAACAGTTTTCCGGGTGTGTCCACTGGGGTCTTCGTGGTGGTTTAGTTCTGCCTCCTTCTTAGTTCGTCCCTTACCGCTGTGGGCATGATTTTCGTACTTATCTTGCTCAATATTATACTTATCGAGCTCGTCCATGTATTTCTCATCCGCCCCTGCCATTTTGATACTTTAATTTGCGTCTGTAAAACTTTAGAAAGCACCGCAAGTTTGAGAACAACTTCTTACTCACTTCAGCCACGTCTGCAATTTACCTTCAGGTCCAATTGCTTCTGTTTTTGTAAGAGTCGCGTCCGATTGGCTGGCTAAAAGGTCAAAGTTTACAGGTTAGCCCACGTTGACATCAAGCTTAAAATAAAAGTTAGTTGCGTATTCTTGAACTTTGCATGGGCGACCGGGTAGCCAATTCACTCGCCGGTAGGACGACTTCGTCGCCCGTCATAATAGCATTTGGATCTGCGTCCTTTGAAATAATTAACACTGCAGGAGTCCTTTTCAGAGTTCTAGGTTTTGAGTTCTAAAAACAGAATTGGATCCACTACAAAACAGCTGCATTAGTCTGTGGGATTAGAGAGCATAGAAGTAAGGAGTGGTTTGAAGCAAACAGCCCCACTCCAACCTTTGGTTGACAGCAAACAAGTTAACACTTCTCAGAAACAAGGAAAGAACACTTTTCAGTGAAATGAGAGAAGCTTGATATCATTTGCAAACACTGGACACATTTCTGACAATTGCAGAAGTTGGGAATGCTATTGATGAACTAGCCTCTTGGAAGGTCCTATGCAGAGATGGAATTCATATTGAGATCATAAAGAGTGGGAAAGACATAATAACCCCATACATTCATCATCTATTAACACTTTGCGGGCGTGAGTGGCAGGTTCCGCAAAACTTCAAAAACTCAAGCATCATAACTGTACAAAAACAAGAGTGATCGGATTTACTGCAAAAAAACTACAGAGGACTATTACTACTGTGTACTGCTGGAAAAGTACTTGCGAGAATTGTTCTGCGAAGACTCCAGATACCAAGAGACCAGGTTTCATATAGTCGCAGTGTGGCTTTCTTCGGAACTGGTCTACCACTGATATTTCCATTACGACAGTTGCAGGAAAAATGCAGTAAACCAAAATCAATCACTTTATTTTGCTTTTATTGATCTTACCAAGGCATTTGATTTAGTTAGTCGAAAAATATATGCAACGCCCCTAAGAAGACTGGATGTCCTCCTACCCTAGTGAGAATTATTGAGTCTTTCCACGCATATATGAAAGGTGCAATCAACTTAGCTGGTATAACATCGGAGGAGTTTGTAGTCAACAATGGAGTAAAAAAGGGATGTGTACTTGCTCCTACTCTCTTTGGAATATACTTCTCACATCCTTGAAACATACCTTTCGTGATCAGGAAGGTGGTATATTCATTCATTCTCGATCTCGTAGGCTGAAGGCCAAAACCAGAATAAGAAAGGTACTGATCAGAGAGCTGCTGTTGCAGATGATGAAACAATAACCACCCACTCAGAGGAGGAGCTGCAATGTTTACTGTCTGCATTTGCTGACGCATTTTGACTAACATTCAGCAAAAAGAAGACAAAGGTTATGGTGCAAGGTGATAATGACAGACCTGCAGTCTACATTGACGGCGAAGAGCTGGACATAGTGAACGATTTATATCTGGGATCTAGAGTAAATCACAAACTATCCCTTGAGTTGTCCTCTATGAGCTGTTGGACGACACGGACTTGACTGTGTAATTAAAGTAAGCTTGTATGCCAATTAAGTCAGGCGAAGTCGCCGGAATAGTGTTTAAAATAGGCGCCTCCAATAAAGAGTTTAAGCTTAACTCCCTCCCCCAATTTTTTGTGGGGCTGGGGGAGACCTCAAGGAACTTCAGCCACCCAAGTTTCGGTGTCCATGGACCCCCGCCTCCTCCCCCATACATGTTGTAAACGGCGACTAATTATGGATGTTTTCTTTGAAGCTGGAGTACACCTGCCTGAGAAGCGAGGAACCAGCTGTCTACATAAAAATAAGCCAGGCCTGTAAAACAGATGTAAACTCAAAACTCAGTTTCAGCAACAAACACAAAAAGAAGTAACCATAACTTTCCACCAGTCGCTGAACGATTAAAAGAAAACATAATACAAGCAATTATAATTAATCAAAAGTAACTGACAAGCATAAGATGCTAATAGTGAAATGACTAACTGACTGACTTTCTACCCCACTAAGACATCACACAAGCGATAAACACCCACTGACACAAAGTGCCACTATGTGGATGAGGATCGCCGTGGAGAGGTCCCAGAAACCGCGTTCAGACAATTGGCTATATTAATGGCCTGTCTATATTGCTGCCCCTGGCAAAAGCCAGGATGGGGCTTCAAATACCAAAAAAATTTCGTCCTTAAAAGAACGAAACTGGATAACATATAGTGAAATGAAAAAAAAAAGCCTTTATATATCCAAGTTATAAACCAGAAAGGTTAAACAAGATATCTTTATTTAAATTGCTACTGCAACCATCAATGTTATAGTTATGCTAACTCGGACGCAATTAATTTGTTGTTCCATCCTGGCTGTTGCCGAGAGCCATAATATGACCCAGCCTATGGGTCGAACGGGATTTCAAGAATCTATCTCAGGGTGATGCTCAACCAAATGGCGGGCACTTTGTGTCACCGGGTGTTCATCGTTTGTGTGATGTTGTGAAACGTCGTCAACATCATTATCATAATCACCAACAAGGTCAAGGTTACACACTGACCCTTATGTTTTTTTCGGCGATGGTCTATTTCAAGCGAAGATTGTTTATGTGTCTTGATGACAACAATCCTGTGTTGTTTTGTGACATGTCCGTCTCCAGGACCGTTGCAAGTGCAGCAGCATGGTATGTAACATAAATTTGTGAGTTGTAAGTGTAAACATTCTGTCTGGAATGGTTTAAAAACGCTTCAGTGTGAAGAAGTATTTCATTTGTTTCGCTAGTATCTGAGCCGTTATAAGCGGGGAGGCCATTTTGTTTTTCTCCAGTGCCTGAAATCTCGCTTGGTATTCTGTTATCAGTAACTTTTGGACATTCTAAACTATATATTTTGCACACACTTTAATCTAGGGAGGGGGAGGCGATATAAAAAAAGAGAACACGTTTATTGTATGTGTGTTCACGTTTATATATGCCTTATAATCACAATTAGGCCATTTTCTTTTCACACCTATTATACTTATATACTACTTTAACTATCTGTTACTGACGATAAATTACCCTTTGATTGGTACTTACTAGACACACCTTTAGTGGGTGGGTGGGGAAATTTTTTAATATCAAATCATTTTTAAAAGCAAAATAGCTTTAAAACACGTAAAAAAGGAAAGTGTATCCATGTACTTTTCTTAGAAGAAAAAAAAGCTTTGCAAAGACTAGTTAATACCTTAAAGGAAGAATAACAGAAGCCATGTGAAAAGAGGCTCATTGTGCCAGCTGATTTACTTGAGATACAAGCTATAGTTAGAAAATACCTTATAGCCTATAGTCCAGTGAGCTGCCACACTCAATGAAGTGTCTGAATGAAATTATATGTGAGTTCATATTATATATGCTTATTATTTATACATGCACAATAAAAATGGAATGGTTAAAAAAAAGGAAAAAGAAATTGCCAAAATAAAATTCAAAAATTCAGTTAAAGAGATACAAACTATACCTCTATTTGCATGATGTAACCAAGAACACTCCCATTGTTACAGTTGGAGAAAATGTGAAGATAAAAACTGGAGGCAAAACAATAACATGGAGGTAGTAGTTTTGGTGGCAGAATGTGAAGGTAGCAGCAAGAGCTAATTAGGAAATCTTTTATTATAATTAACCATTATTCATGCAAAAATAAAATTTTAAAAATTAATTAATGGTAACTAGCATTTCAGATCAGAACTGTATTTACAGATAGTAGGAGTTGATTGTCACATATTCTCTCTTTGGGCCGCAACCAATTTCTGCATGCTTTTCCTCGTTTAACTCTTTGAGTTCCATGGGTGTTCAGCATCAGAAACCCAAGGGTTAGTCAAGAGAGACGTAAAGTCAGTGCATCTGTGTTTATTGGGCTTCCAGATAGGAACCTATGAACATATGATGCGTTTCTTGACATTTAAAGAGTTAACACCCATTTTCAACACACAGTTCATCCTCCCTGTCTGCTTTGTCTGTGTCTCTGGAATACAGCACATTCAGTTTATCTGCCTGGTCCAGACTTTTTCCTACATAACATACTGCAGAGCGGCCAGACTGTCATTTCTTTCGTTTCCTTTCACCCCAGCATCTCCTGATGTGTACAGCCCAAATAGTTTCTTGAGGTAGGAATTTTGGATGCTGTTAGCCAAGTATGTTCAGAGTTTGCCAGTTTGGATCTTCTTTAGCGTGTTCATTCTGTCAGTGCAGCTGTGCAAGTGGCACTGTGGCAGCTGCTGTCTTCATCATCATTCTAGAAGTAATTAAACTAAATGCCTCACCTTTCTTCTTTCACTGCCCGCTTTTATAGAGACTGAATCAGTTCCAGTCAACAAGTGGGGCTAGCCGTTACGCTACCATGGCTCATATTATAGCAACATAAAGATGCAGGAACTTTTTTTTGGTCAACCTTCTTGACTATACTTTTGACTTTTTTTATTGTAATATTACTTTTTTGTTTCTGATCCCACTGAATAACACAGCAGCTGGATGCTTGCCGGCCAGACAAAAGTTCTTAAGTTTGAATCTGCATCTAGACAGCTGTTTATAAATGTCCTGAAGCTCCTAGGTTGACTCAGTCTAAAATGGGTACCATGAAAAGCCTGGGGAAGTAATGGTGTCCAGTGTAATTTTGACCACATCACCCATCAAAAGACGATTGGTCTATAAAAAAATATGGGTGTGGATGTGTCAGGCTTTGTCAGATGTGCTGCCAATGGTCTAAAAATGCTCCTTCTTTCATTCCTAGTAGAATTCCTTTTGTGTTCCTGTGTCTCTACATCTTTTTTATCTGTGAAAAATTAAAAAAAAAATTCTGCACTCCAAATATGTATTATATTTTCCTAACCGAAGGTCTTGGGTTCAAATCTCCGAGTAAGATTTACAAATCCCAGTGTGGGTTCCGGGGCCCCATTGTGGGGAGAACAAGAATAGACCCACTGCCTCCCCAAAAAGCATGTCGTAAGAGTCCACTATTTGGGGGGGGGGGGGGGGGGGCCTTCCTTTAAAGTCATAGTGCAGGCAACACCAAGATTCAGGAATAAGACTTAAGTCCACAAGTGGACAAAAAACCAGAACTTTCTGCCAGAGTTTACAGCCTGTGCAGAAGAAAATTTTTTGGCTCCCAAGTTGACCTGATCTAAAGTCGGTACCAGGTCAAATCCTGGGAAGTTAAAGTCGGGTGGCGTGATGTTGACCACATCAACCATCGAGTGCCGATTTGCCTATAAAATATGAGGCAATCATCATGTGCCCAATACGCCACTAATGTGAAAAAAGGCCCTTTAATGTTTTCATGAGCAACATTTTACCCAGTTCAATATAATATAAAATGTAATAAGTGAAGTAAATCTGTTTAACAGATAAAATAAACATTAAATCCTTGCCAGCTGGCATTAACACTGACAGGACTATTGATCTCTCCATGCCATGACAGCTGCCTGTTAAGAACCTTCTCTTTTTCAAATAAATCTGTATCTTGCTTTAAATAATTCTTTAAATAAATGTGTATCTCTAAATAAATTAGTATCTGTCTTTAAAAAAATCTGTATCTCATTTCAAATAAATCTTTGAATATATCTGAATCTCTATTTAAATAAATCTTTAAATAATTCTGTATCACACTTTAAATAAACCTGTATCTCTTTTTAAATAAATCTGTATCTCTCTTTAAATACATCTTTAAATATATCTGTATCTCTTTTTAAATAAATATTTAAATACATCTGTATCTCTCTTTAAATAAATATATACATATCTCTTTAAATTAATCTGTCTCTCTTTAAATAAATCTTTAAATAAATCTTCAAATACATCTCTATCTCTCTTTAAATAAATATTTCCAATTATAAACTGCTTTAGTTATATTCTTTTCATAATTTAGAACATAATTTGATGTCTCTTTTTTCATGTTTGTGAAATATTATCTTTATGATATTACTTTTTTTTTCTCAAAACAGATGTGACAGATCAGTATTTATCTTGCGTGATATGACTGTTTTGATGCCAGATATCTTGTAAAAATGGAATGTGAAGAGGAAGAAGAGGAAGACACAAATTCTTTGCTGTCCCTCTCCCAGACATTTCTTCAGCCTGACAGCTCCTCTGCTTCGATGGGTCTGTCCACAAATCAGCTCCACAACTGGTCCGCCTTGACCTCTGCAGCTACAGAAGTTGCAGGTCAGTTTTCCCCAATTTCTCCTGTTGATGGCTACAACACGAGCATCAACTCTGGCCATGCACTCACTGATAATGAGGCGAATGTTCGATTCTATGGCGCCAGAATGTCCACTAACCAGTCCTCGACGCGGGGTAATGGCTCAAACTTGTTCAGTAGATCCTTGAATTCTTGCGCTTCTGTCAGCATCTCAAATAATTATTCACCGGTGGCAAAAGTTACAGGCAGTGAGTTTCAAACATGGAACCGGACATATGCATCTAGACACTAGTACGGATTTGTGTTACGACCAGACCTGTGGTTCAAGATCAGGCACTAACTTCTATGGAGACAAGGACTCTGGCTATGCTGGTTGTACAGGGCTGAATGTTACCTCAAATTCTCTTCACATGAATGCGTCAAATGCCATGGTTGCAAGCTTTGCACACACTGATTACACTGATGATCACATGCTCAGTTTAACATCTGCTTCTGATAACAGTGGCAAGTTGGGAAGTCGAAGTATTCAATTGGATCAGGTAAAAAAACTTGTTTCTTTAAAAGTTTTGTACAAATGTGAATGAAGATTGTTCTCTTTCTGTCTGTCTGCCACATCATCTCTTGATTTGTGTGTGTGTGTGTGCATGCATGCACATGCGTGTGTATTGTATGTATGTGTGTATTGGCAGAGAGAGGCATGCCTGCATATCTGTTTGTACGTATGCATGTATATATGTGTATGTTTATGTATGTTAGTGTTTGTGAATGAATGTATGTTCGTATGTTTATGAACATATGCATCTGTGTATGCATCCCTGTGTATTATGTGCAGATGTGTCTGTATTCCAGTCTGTATGTTTTCATATGGTATCCAAGAATGGGCCACAATGCATGTAAGCAACAAACAAAAAAAATTGAGGTAAATCAGAAAATCTATACTTTGATAGGTATTCTGTCTTTTTTATTATATGTAAAACACCACAGAATCCTTGCTGTAAATAGGACAGAGACAGGTCTGCATGAGTTAAAAGATGATGTCATCATCTCTTCCTCTTTTTTTTTAAATGTTCCCAGGCCGTAAACACTCATGGGAAGTTCTAGTTGTTCATGCATTCCTGGCCTTTAGTCTCCTTCCTGGGTTGTTAAATACCTTGAGATTTGAACTGCAGGAATCAGGATACAGGGTTCAAGGAGCAGATCAATGTAATGTAATGGCATCCGTCAGTCCCGGGGGACTATGGAGATGTGCTGCTGGCTTTGGGAACAGCATCTGCTGTAAAGTCCGATGCTGGAATGGCAGCCTTTGCCACACAGGATACACACAAAAGCAGATACTCCCTCGTTGTGAGGCAGTTTTACTCTCCGGTGTCTCCTCTCCACAGCTCGTTGTGTTCGGTTTCTTTCAAAATGTGACAGTCTGTCTTTCACTTTCTGTCACCATAGTAGTCGATCTGCAGCTGATTTTTCCCATGTCTATGTGCCTATGTTGGTATCTATTAGGTCACGTTTGCATACATCTTTATAGCGCAGCTTTGACCTTCCTGTAGGTATATTCCCAGTTACCAATTCACCATATAGGAGATCTTTTGGAATACGACCATCCTCCATGCGGGAGACATGTCCCAGCCAGCGCAGACGTCCTTGCTTCAGTATACAATACATTGATGGTATTTTTGCTCTTGTGAGCACACATTCGATGGAGACAAGGTCTCGCCATAATATACCAAGGATGTGTCTCAGACAGCGCATATGGAAGGTATTCAGTCTTTTTTCCTGTGGAGCATAGAGAGTCCAGGATTCACAGCCGTACAGTAATGTGCTCAGGACACAAGACGCATAAACCTTCATTTTTGTATTATCAGTTAGCTTTTTGTTTGACCAGACTCTCTTTGTGAGATTTGCAAACATAGCAGAGGCCTTTCCTATACGTTTGTTTAGTTCTGCATCCAGAGAATGATTGCCTGAGATACGTGAGCCTAGGTACTCAAACTCATTTACAGCCAGCAGCTGATGGTCATACACACTAATGTTTGGTGGATTTTAAACATTCAATCCCATCACTTGTGTTTTGTTCAGACTGATGGTAAGCCCAAATTCTTTGCAAGCATTTGCAAAGCGATTCATCAGGATCTGCAGATCATCCTCTGAATGTGCCACAATGGCTGCATCATCCGCAAACAGAAAAGGAGCAGATCAGTGACACTGAAACATGGAGTTCCACAAGGAGCAGTTCTATCCTCAGTCTTGTCCTCATGTATATTAATGACATAAAATCAACCATCAGTAATGGAGTTCAAGCCATCATGTATGCCGATGATCTGGTGCTACTGAGCTCAGAGGTGAATATTGGCGCAGCACAGACAAGGCTTCAAGATTCCCTCTAGAGTCTAGAAAAGTGGTCCAATAGTTGGTACATGCTTGTAAATGGGACCAAAACTACACACATCATTTTCAGTCTTTCCACCAAACCCCAGAAAGTTTTGCTTACATATGGCAGCCAGGCACTGATACATGATGACTCACCGTCATATTTAGGAGTAACCTTTGACCCAAGACTCACATGGAGAAAACAGAAAAGAATCAGAGCAAGGGACTCAGCTAACTCAGCTAATATGGAAGTTAGCCATAACAGACTGGGAAAAAACTTCAGTGTCCTCAAGAGGACCTATACTGGATATGTGAGGCCAACTTTAGAATATAGGATAGCTGCTTGGGGCACAGCAGCTAAATCAAATTTTCAGAAAATCTCAAAGATCTAAAACCATGCTCTCTGTATTATGAAAGGGGCCACGCACTCCATACCCATATCAGACATGGAAACAATTTCTGGTCTCCATGCTCTGGAAGACAGAAGAGACACAAAGCTCCTCAACCAGCTCTCCAAATACCACCATTTGAAAAAACAACCTATGCACAGCCAACAGCTGACACCCCAGAGGGCTAGACTAAAGAGAACATGTTTCATTAACAATGCAGATGTCAAGGTCACTGACCCTCAAACTTCCTTCCATAGTTCCAAATGTTCCACTGAAACCTTACAACCACTGCTCCACTTGGCTTAGGATAACCTGCCAACAGTCAGAATCACTTTAACAGGGATCTCCTCCAAATCATCAATGAGCAGCACTGATATGAAGCCAGTTACAGATGGAGAGATCAACAGACTTTATCCACACCAGAGTTGGATTAATGTATATAGATAGTTCAGCCAAGAGACAGAGGAGGAGGAATATACATAGAATGCCCAAATGGTTTTAAAATCAACCAGGCTGTACCAACAGGTTCATACTCCTCTAATTACAGAGCAGAGGCAGAAGCACTTCTGGTGGCATGTTTTTTCCTGAATGGACAACAGCACAGCAAATATAGCAGAGTGGTCTTTTTGACTGATGCTGTGTCAGTTCTACAAGCAATTGCCAACCAAAAAGACACTCAGTTTTTAGACTTGACGCAACAGCTCATTCACCTAGGTTTTTCAGGATTTCAGGTCATTCTGGCTTGTAAGGCAATGAAATAACGGACAGTTTGGCTAGAAGCGGCAATGACATGGTACAACGAAATAGTCACTTAATAGTAGTAGTAGTAGATTTTTACCCCATCAGGATATCACACAAGCGATAAACACCCAATGACACAAAGTGCCACCATGTGGATGAGGATCAACTGTGGAGAGGTCCCAGAAACCGTTCAGCCATTAGACCATTTTTATGGTCGGGCTATATTGCGGCCCCTGGCAAGAGCCAGGGTAGGGGCTTCAAAATAGAGAAAAATTGCATCTCACAAGGAGATGACTGCTGAGGTAAGTTAAGTGACTTAACCCACCGAATGACTAAGACATGAATACTACAAGGTCCGACAGTTAAGTAATGAGACTAATTCCATAAAAATTAAAATAAACAACAGTTGAAGGTATAACCTGTATTTTATTCAAAGTAAGCCCCTTGTGCATTGATACAGCAAGTGGCATGATCTAACAAACTTTTTTTAACAACCTCTGTGTTTCTTCTGCCCTTAAAGTTGATGTTACTGCCCTTTGGATGTCTTCAGTATCGTCAAAGAAGCGCCCTTTCAATCGTATTTTTAATTTTTGGATTAGAAAATAATCACAGGGAGACAAATCTGGGGAATAAGGCGAAAGGCTGAGAACACACACTTGTTTTTGGTGCTAAAATTCTTATTTTGATGATGTCTTTTGGGTACTCAACCCACTGATGTTTTTAGTCATCAGACAAGGAATGTGGTACAAACTGGCAAGCAACGTTTTTTCTTGCCAAAATCTTGCACTAAAATGCTATGAATGGTCTCTCTGTTAACACCAGATTCATCTGCCATCATCCTCACAGTAAAACAATGATCTTCTTGTATCCGTTCTCTGACCTTTGCAATGAGTTCATCAAATACGAACAGAAATCTGACATCCAGGTCTAGGTGTAATCATTTCCACACCATTTCTGAATCGTATATACCACCTGAAAAATTTTTCCACGAGATAAACAATTGTCCCCATAAACTTGTTGATTCAATTGAACTGTTTCAATGTTGCTTTTTCTAAGTTTTAAAAAGAATTTAATGTTAGTTTTTTTTTTTTGCTCTGTGCTGATTACGTAACAATGCACCTCTGACTAGGTCAACAAAATGCCAGCTTGTTTGTTGTCTGCTTATCGAGCGGCGATGAAAAGTTGCCAGATCATAGATCAATGTTTCCTCTTTAGATTCCAAGCTTTGCTTCATTAGATGTCATTTTTTGTCTTGGCCATAATAAAATCAGTCTCACTACTTAATTGTCGAACCTTGTATTTCGTATCAAAGAAAGGTGTCTGAATACACACACCAAATTCTCTTCTCAAGATCGCTTCATCGCCTCTCTAGAGATGCACAGTGTATTATATTCAGGCTAAGGGCGGGGCACAACAGACTTCGCCAACATATGTTGAAACTTTTTGGTGTAGGAAAACACAGAGACGTACCCCTGCAACTTGGCACCTGAAAATGCTGTTCATGTGCTCCAACACTGTCAACTGTATGCTGACAACAGAGATGCAGTCTGACCTTTTCCAACCACAATGAAGACAAAACTGTATGGTACATAAGAGGATATGGACTGAACGATAGCTTTCATAAAGGCTATCAGCCTCAAGATATTAGTTTTCTGACAGAAGGATTGAAGAAGAAGAAGAAAAAATTTCCTAATACACTGATATTTCCTGGAGAAAATATCTAAAGAATACCAACCAGAAAAAAAAAATGACCATTCAGCATATGCATTAATCTTCACGGTCGACTTGTATTAAAAGTTGAAAAATTATAATTTCTTCAACTAAAGACAAAAGCTAGTGAAGAACATAGTAAGGGCTTATGTTGGATGTATTGCAGAAGCAAGTATGGAGATGACAATATAAACTTTGATGTCTAAATCTAGTTTTGAGTAGTTTAAATATTCAAGAAATGTTTGGTAAATGCTTGAGGAGATTGATGGATATTGAATAGGAGGATTGAAAAAACGTCAAGAAGACAGCAAAATGGCAGGAAAACCTACTGGTTATAAAACAAAGAAGATGGTGATATATATTGGGCACATTCTGAGGCAAGCGGACAAAGTAGTTGCATAATGGCCAGTGAAATAGAAAACATTTTATGGAAGGTAAGAGATTAAAGAGAAAACCTTTGATGATGAATGTTGATGAAAGAGGTCAAAAAAGGCTTGAAAAGATTTCATACATGATATGATATTGAATGGATTGCACAAGAAAGAACAGAATAGGGGGATCAACTGAACCATATGTGACATATAAATAGCACGGCAAAATGAAAAGGACAAATATCTTCATAGCCTTACTCGACATTAAACTCTACATTTATTTTTATTTTTGTGCTTCTCATATTTTAAGATCTTTTACATTGTTTAACATTTTATTGCATTAACATGAAGTTATTTTCAAACATTTCTTTCCAGAAACATTTTGAGCAAAGGTGTAAACAACAGGACTACAGCAAAGACTTGAGTAATTTATATGACCAGTCAGCAGAGAAGCATCAGAACACAGAGATGTCTTTGCCCTTTGATCGTAGAGATTCAAATGCTTTTGATAACAGCTTTGAGTTTTCCTCTGACTCACGAGACTTCATGTCATCTGCCAGGTTGGACGTGACATCTGTTGCTCGAGGAACACAAGACCAAGAGGGTCATGACTCTCAGAAATACACCACCACACAACTCGGAGACGGCAGTGTTTTAAGTAGTTCTTTGTCATTAGATTCAAAACGAGTAGTGTCTTCCTGTCTGAACTTTGGAATCACTGGCCATATTGATGATGCCTATGGTAGATTGAGCAGTTCACAAAAGAAGTCATTACTCACTCACCAGCTGAGTGATTTGCCATCCGATTTGGATCCAGTGTTTCACGGGTATGAAGATTTTGGAGGACACCAGAAAATGTCATTGGACAGCCATAGAAACTTTGTGTCAGGTGAATTTCAAGGAAATGAAAATGTTAACCGTTTTGACCTGAAAGATCAAACAAATTTTAAAGACAACAGTAGTAAATGGAGTGGGCGACCTAGGGCACATAGAAAGATGGCACGTTTGCTGGGTAGTGAAGATCATAGAAATTACTTGCAAATCGCTGAAGCAAATAATTCTCATAAATCTTCTTTTTCAAAGCAAGTGTCTGCACTGGAATCAGTCTCTCAGGATAAAAATTTGTACCAGCAAAATATTCAGAAAAGCTTAACAGGTTCACGAACTTTCCTTACCGTAGAAGAAGAGCTAGACTTGAGAACAAACCATCATCAGCAAAGAAATTTTATTTCTAGAAGACAAGAAAATGAAAATAGACAGCATACTGCTCAAAGAGAATTTGGCCTGCTACACAATTCAAATTCATTCTTATTTGATTCAAACAGCATAGCATCATCTATGCACAAAGATGCCACCTCCAACCTTTTGGCCAGTCAACAGTTTCTTCCATCAGCTCAGCTGGATCTCGATTTCCATTCATCATTATCAGTCTCACAGTCTCAAAAGGATTTAGATCTGAACCAACACTTTGGTTTGCAAGTCTCAAAAGACTTTAGCTTAGAAGGTTCACACCCAGTTTCAAATCAAGATGACTTCTCTTTTGATCCGTCGGGAGATACTCCACATGTGAATCAGGCAGATTTATCTCTCCCTGATAACCTTGGCATTGTATCTCATGTACAGCCAGAACTAAGTTTTGAAGCTTATTTCAACTCTACATCAGACAAAGATTTTGCCTCCACTTCAGACAGGGATTTCAGTGCTGCTTCTGATAGAGACTTAACCTTTTGTCGAAAATTGTCAACATCAACCACCAGAGACTTAAATTATGCTTCAAATGCCTCTGTCAGTGATTTTAATATTGAAGATTATATGACTCCTCAAACACAGAGAGATTTAAGCCAGTCTTACTTCGAGAGACCTGATATGCCTCAAGATATGACAGTATATCAGAAAACACCCTTGGACAAGTCATCCATACCAGAAACTCTGACTTCATTTAAGGGACATGAAAAAGGTCACAGTCTTATAACAAGCAAAGAAAAGCAAGGTGAAATCTCTGAACTACAGAAGGAGTTAACCAAAACTTCCACCAAGGAGAGTTTAAAAGGAATTCGAATTCCAAGAGATATTAACAGGGCCATGGAGATCTTGCAAGGGCTTCAAGATGATGAAAGGGAAGAAGAAAGGCGCAAGGAACTGCAACAGAGGCAGCAATATCAACAGCACCAACAAATGCAAGGTCTTATCTCAAGTCCCAAGAAGACCTTTCAAAACAAGCATAACATTGAGAGCTCAGGATTGACAGATCAGCAATTACTTGCATCCTCAGGAAATTTCATGGTGGATCATTCTGTTGGAAGCTTCCTAGACCATTCACATCTTTCAGTGCCAGAACAGCCTTCAGATGGTCTGCAGATGGTGCACTCCTATCAGCCACTGGCTCAGATGCATCAACCTCTAGAAGTTGACATGGTTTCCACACTTTCTACAAAGCGTGATCTCCAGCAGAATCTAGCCCAACAGATGACATCAGAACTTGACTACCACATATTCAAAAGACTAGCATGTTCAACATCGTTAAAAAGCACCACACCTCAGGGTTCCTGTTTTTCTGCCACCAATAATCTGGCTTCCATCCTGGATGAAAATCACACTTCTGACTCTGAGATACAATTCCAAGTCAGTGGACTTCATTATCAGACTCAGCAATCTGACTTGGATGACGTTGTTTCCAATAGCATACTTGGTGGTGGTGGGGGCCAGACCACACTGGAACTTAACAGATCCAAAAATGATGTGACGTTTATGGATTTTGAACCCCAACAACCCCAGCATTTAGTCAGTGAAAAGTTACACAACCCAATTGTTTCTGACGATGCTACCATTCACTCCTCAACTGAACTAGGCCAGAACGTCTATGCCAAGCAAGAAACAGAAGTTCTAATTTCTTCCCGCAAAAATCTGTACGACATGATGAAACGAGAACAGTTTTGTGACGCAGTGCTTTCAACATCAAAACAGACTATAAAGGTATTTTATTTTATTTTGGTTTGTAACATTTAAAAAAAAAGGTTTTTTTTTTCCCCTAGGTTTTTTCAAATAGCAGTTATTATCTTGAATATTGCAAACATTATTGTGTCCTTTGCTGCATATTTATCTCGTCTCAACTGCTTTATTCAGCTACATACATTACACTTCAGGCTATTTGATCACTTTCTGGGGGTTCTGGACCAAAATATCTGTGGTCTGTACATTTGTTTCATTGATATTCATGTGTATTATTCATGTACAATTTGCTAGAGAGAATGTGCTAGTGGTAAGTTATGTTTTATTTATTTATTCTAATTTACTCACCAAATAAAGCTATCGTTTATTTCTTTTGAAAAATTTATATCACATATTTTACTTACCTATTGTAAAAAGAGCCACAGGGGCATGAAGTTTAGTGCATTTTCCTACCAAGGATTGTATTTTCTGACCTATACAGTTCTAGGATCGAGCCAGTCTTATAAAAAAGAGTGCCATATGAATAAAAAAGAAATTAGTAACCAAGGATATGAGATGTCTGAGAAAGCTTCAGGAATGAACAGTACAGATAAATTCAGAAATCGAGTCATACAAGAATAAAGTTGCCACAGAAGCAATACTTTATTATATACAAAGACAGCAAATAAAGTGGTTTGCACACTTATAGAGAATACATTGTAATGACATACCATATGAGATGTACACTAAAAGAGGAGAGGGATGTAGATCATGAGGTAGCCCAAGAGCAAAAGGGAAAGATAATAGTATCTTTGTTCGAGGTAGCCAGAAGAGCTAGGAAGAGAAAACCTTGTATCTCCTTTGACAACCAAAGTAGTGTGCAGAGGCACAAATAGATCATCGTGGTCTGAGGAGAAGAGTTCTGTGAGGTGTGACCTGGGG
This sequence comes from Candidula unifasciata, assembly GCA_905116865.2. NCBI lineage: Eukaryota > Metazoa > Mollusca > Gastropoda > Stylommatophora > Geomitridae > Candidula > Candidula unifasciata. The sequence goes on along the minus strand of CAJHNH020001791.1, from coordinate 68,023 downwards.
ATCTGGTTAGAACTCAAGGGAAAGGTGAGATGGATATGCAGTCAGACTGCTACTGGTACCTTAGAATTGCAATTCTGTGCTTACTGCTGAAGATGGGGATGGAGCACTTATTGGAATATCCCAAGCGCTTATGGGAGTGTCCTGAGTGCTGTGATGCAGATTCTTAATTCAATATTCGGCATTCAGAATTGAAAGCGGATATGGCAATGGCCTCATTGCCCCAGCTGAATACGACGTGGAAGAGCAAAATCAGTGTAGTAGTTAAGGTCAATATGTACAGATTACTGGGACTGTCTTTCTTCTTGTATGGATGAGAGAGTTGGACTCTCACTGTGGAAGTGAAAAACAGGATTAAGGCTTTTGAACATAAATACTATAGACACATGTTGTTACTGAGCTATTTAAAACATAAAACCTAAAAAAAAAAATTGTAAGGGACAAAATCAACAGATTTTTTGGACATCTTCTTCTCTGCATTCTCTAGCTGTAAACTCCGGCAGAAAGTTCTGATTGTTCGTCTATTTCTGCACTCTAGTCCTGTTCCAGAAACTGAGTGTCGCATGCACATTTGTTTCACAGGTCTGACTCATTTGCATCCAGACTGTTGGTTCCTTGAATCTCAGGCAGATGTACTCCGACTTTGAAAGAAGCTCCTAGCTAGTCTACTCTTATGACATGCTTTTGGGCAGGCAGTGGATCTGTTCTTGTTTTCACCACAATGGGGCCCCAGGAGCCCACACGGGGAAAAGGACATCAAGGGCCTCTTTTTTTTAGTGGTGAAATGTTGAAAGCTGGTTTTGTTCGAATTCAAGGTGAGACGTGATTCGATTGCAAAGACTATACTTCAAGGAACATAATCGAAAAAAAAGGAGAAAGGGAAAGAAGAACCTGGAATGACAACATCAAGAAACGGACTGGATTAAATTACTATACACCTGTTCAACAAGTACAAGACAAAGAAAGACTGCAGGTTTTGTATGCTAGTGCTTCCGTCAAGACACCTCTACCACTCTTAACGGGTAAACATTTATCTGATGTTATAGCAGTCAAATAGGAAGGGAAGAACAAGAAGACCAGATGATTTTTCTGAATGTTCTGGGAATAAAAGTTGATGAGGCAAATAAACCCACATATTCTCTATCCTCCTTTTCAGGATAAGTTTTTTTATTCGAAGCTCCGCCCTGGCTTTTGCCGGGGGCCGCAATATAAGCAGGCCATAAATATGGCCAAATGTCTGAACGCGGTTTCTGGGACCTCCCCACGGCGATCCTCATCCCCATGGTGGCACGTTGTGTCATCGGGTGTTTATCGCTTGTGTGATGTCCTGGTGGGGTAGAAAGTCAGTCAGTCGGCCGTCATAAAACCCACCTTGAATATGGTGGCTTAGAAAATGTGAAGGCTAAGCACTTCACACCTAAATGGTAGTCCGTGTTGTGAGACTAGCTTTATCTTTTATTTTTCACTTGTCTTTATGCCTAGTGGCACATGAGGCTTCAGAGAGGACTTTCCATGCCTTCCTGTCCTGTGCAGTCTTCAGTGCAGTTTTCCATGTCAGAGATGCGGCACTCAGTTCAATTTCCATCGTTTGTCTCCATGTTGTTTTTAGGTGCCCCTTCTTTCTCTTTTCCTCTGGTGTCAGTGAGAGCTCTTTTGGCTTTGGGCAGTTATATCGTGATTCATTCTCTTGACATGGCCAAGCCATTTCTGTCTTCTTTTTTGTCATTATACTGTCTATTCTTGGTTTGTGACTTGAAGTAGTTTAGTGTTTGAGATTGTATATTTTCGTATAATGAATATGTCTTAAACGAAATTGACTAACGAAGAGAACTGATTTCCCACATCAAAAGGAAACAATCTACATTCTTTGGAGAAGAAGAAATCTGAAGTACATTGTGGAAAAGCTGGAGAGGAAAAGAGGCAGAGAGAAAATCTGGACAGTTTGACATCACGGCATGGAAGATCATCTCTTGTCAGAATTGAGTGAAAGTACACGAGATAGAAGGTTATGGATAGACTGACAACCAACATCCCACTGAGTGGACTTTAAAGATAAAAAAATTTAACCACTTGGTGGACACAGTGGTAAAGGGGTCAAGCCATTTGCCTAGGTCTCCTAAGGTAGTGGGTTTGTTTCATAGACAGTGTCAAATGGTTCGTAAGTGCAGTTTGCAGTTGTTATGAAGAACCCTAGAAATGGTCACTGGTGCTGTGAAGTTCATGCTCTGTGCAGTGCTTTTGGTTTAGAGCTAACCAATCTGGTGAGTCATAGACTGAGCCATATTGGATCAAATCTGCTGTAGGGTAGTTGATCTTTTTGATTTTAACATCATTAATACACTTTTTTGTCTATAACAAAAAATTTGGTGCATGACCTCATATATTAACCAGACTGGGTTTTCACTCCTCTAGGTTCATCAGGTAGTGCTGTGTTCTATGAGCCAGTATCTCACAACTTTGTTGCAAAAGATGAAGCCACAGCTGCCTAGTTACACAGACCAGGCACCTACGTCAACTGCAAATCTGACTTCACAAACTACAAAACATTATAGCGTCTTACTAGTGGTCAACTACGATGGGATCAAGTCAAGTTCCATGATGGCTTTCCTTGTGTACATCTATCTCGGAAGAGCTGAATTAAGTGAGAGTAATGTTTTAGATCTGTACATGCTGGCATGTAGTTTAAGGGTACCAACTCTGAAGGACATCTGCACAGAATTCATGTGGCAAGCTCATATTCCCAATGAGCAGATCAAGGTGCCACAGCTGATTGTGTCCATTCAGAGGTTTGAGATGCAAGAACAAGCTACCAGCACTGAAATGAGTACAGAAGACAAGGGTACAAACACATCTTACAGTACAAGGGCAATGGAAGTTGCCACACAGACAGACAGATCAACATCGAAGGCAGGAGAAGGAAGTCAGGAGGAATGGGTTATGTTGAAAAAAACAAAGCAGAAAACCGTGTCTCCCTCAAAATCTCGGCTTCTTGGGAAATCTGTCACAGTCACTGACAGCCCCATTGGTTGTAAGGTTGGAAAGAAAGGATGGCTGTCTCCAAAAAGACGTTACAAGACTGAAAATCAGACTGAGGTGAAGATCACTGAGAAAGAAGTTGTAAGTGGAAAGGAAGTCACCAGTGCTTTTCCTGGCATGATTTTTGGTTCAAACAGTGGAGACATCAACCGGTTAGATATTCCGCAGTCCAGGTTTTCTCACAGTAGCATCTTAGATGTCAAGACAGAGGATAATAATAAACATGACTCAGTCCCCCAGGATGTTGCTGCAAATGAAAACAAGCCTGTGTGCGAGAAATTATTCTGTACCAGCAAACAGCCAATGATCCCAAAGAAATCTGCCCGCACAACTGTTGAAATAGCTGCGGCTGCAGCAGCTGCAAAACTGGCAGTCCATTCCTACAGCACCAGGACAGCTAGAGGTGTCATGAAAACTCCAGTTTCTTATGCTTTATTAGCATCAGGTCTTGAAAGGAAGAAGGCGGTTGTAAACTCCAAAGAGAAAACTATTTCAACAATGTCAAAGAAGAAAGACTTTATTAAGTCTAATCCTCAGACAGACTTTAACCACCATACTGAGGCAGATTCCATAAATGAGTCTGACAGTTTAAGTGTTCTTCTGGAGAATAATTTTAATATTACCTGCACAAACACCAACCCTCTGTTTGAGCCAGAATGTGGGAAACCGACCTGCCTGTCATCACAAACCGGGACAGAATATTCATCCACTCCTTCAGTTCAGCTAAAAGCTGATGCTGAAGCTTTTACGCCTTTGGTTAAGCGACCTATTAAGAAAAGCATTGTTCATCGATCTAGAAGTGAGGAAGTTTTAAATAAAAACTGTGTGCAGTTGGCATCTAGGACTGATGTGCAGGCTAATAATGAGAGTGATTTTATGGATACTTACTTGATGGATTCCTTTGTAAACACAATGGAATGTGGCAGCGCAGATGTTGACCTGCAGAAAGTGATCAATGATTTAGATACACTGACCAAATCGCCCTTGCTGACAGCATCCTCATCGCTATCGTCAACATCATTAACTTCACCTCTAAAGTCACCGACGGCATTAGCGACAATCCCAGATTTCACCTCTCCTTTAAAATCAAGATCAGCTCCTCAGGGCTTTAGGAAACGGTTAATTCATCAAATTAATTCAGAGAAAAATGGATCCTCTTCATTCCTGAACATCCAGGTTGAGAATGTATTGGCAAACACTAGCCCTGCAATACTAGATAACAGTAACTTTCTGCCCGCATCTAGTGTTCTGACACCCATTTCTACAACAGCAGCATTGAATTTGGCCTCAGTCTCGACAGCTTTTACAACTTCATTGATCACAGGCTCTGAAGAAGTCTGTCAGAGTATGTCAGATGATAATTTTGTGGTCGGCAACAAGTATGTCGTTGAGTCTTCATCTATAACTAATTCTGAGACAGGCAGAGATCAGACTTCAACAACTTTCACAACTGCGGTAGATGAATTAGCTCTGTCTTTATATTCACTTGGCGAAGGTAAGTCTTGATTGTACTCTGTTGACTCTCACGTGTGTGGAGGAGCCTGTGACTTAGGGACAATAAATGCAGTTTTATAATTCTGACATACCAGGGTGTGAAGTCAGCTGCAAGCTTTTTGACAGCAGACTATTTTGCATTAATTCTGACAGTGTTTCTAATATTGAACTGTTCAGAAAGAAATGGCAAACTACTGAATGTAAAATTCCTTAGTAAAACCACTAATATCTGACAGTTACTGAAGTTTCTTTGTAACTTCCTTTAAAATATATGCAAATAATTATGTTACAACATATGTGGTTTCTAGGACACTTATAGCAAATACTTTGGACAGCCGCACTAACAAACATTAGTTTATTGGAAAAAGGTAAGCAGAACGTTATATAAACCAGAAAGGCTAACCTAAACAACACAAGCCTGAAGAAGTCAGATGTGTCTGCCCAAAGGCAGAAATGTTGCAGCCATGCTGTAAATTGACACAGTGCAGATACTTCCTCAGGTGCATGAAGAAGAAGAATATTTTATGCAGCAGTAAATTATATGGGTTGAACTGCAGGAAAATAGGGAAAATGTTAAACAGTCGGAAAATGTGAAGTATTAGTCTACTGAAAAAGTCTCGGTAGATCGATATCAGATACTACTGTCAGTATGAAGTGTTCACCTGTTCTAGGGTTTGACAGGTAAGGTGAAGTGATCAGTTCCTTTCCTAATTGCTTGTAGAACTGCAGAGAAATGAGTACATTAAAAAGCTTATAGCTGTGCACCAGCTAGCAATTCAAAGTCAAATTTTGAGAGCATTTATCTTTCCTTTAGCAACTTACGAATGTGAGTCGCAAACTATCTTTCAATATTTAAGGAAGAAAATTGGGGCTTTTGAACTGCAATGCTCCCAGTGTGGGTTCTGAGTCTCCATTCATTATGGGGGTGGGGGGGGGGGTGGATCCACTGCCTCCCTATAGAGAATGTTGAAAAAGAGCTGACTGATTCGGAGTTTGTTTTGTAGTTGCAGTGCATCTGCCTGAGAGGCAAAAAATAGGCAGTCTGCATACAGATAAGTCAGATCTGTAATATGGATATGCATCCAAAACTTATTATGGGTCAAGACCAAAGTCCAGAAGTGGATGAACAACCAGAACTTTCTGCCAGACTTTACATCTGGTGAACGCTAAGAATAAGAATAAACAGAGAAAGATTTTATGCAGAAATATGTGGTATGTAATTTCTTAGTCACAGATCTCATGCTGACATCTATAATATATGAATTCACAGAAGCACATTTTATTACAAAATATTTAATGTTTAAATTAACATAAATAGGTTCGGGGAATTCACAGAAACAGATTTGATGTTGAAATTTATGGTCTGTGAATTTACAGAAATGGATTTGATGTTGAAATATATGGATGTTTGAATTTACAGAAACCGATATAATGCTAGGCAGCAAAGCTAGCAGCTTCTCCTCAATGACCGATATTGAACTGGGCTTGAAGGATGACTCAGGAGCTCAATTCTTCCACAAACTCTTCAAAAGAAAGAGAAAAGCTAAAGGGCGGTGAGAAAAATAAGTTTTTCTTAGAAATATTATTTAAAAATCACTTTTAATTTAAGTGTAAAAAATATGATCTTGTCTGATGCTGTTTATTTGTATCTGTCCTAGATACATGTCAGTACTAAATCTTTACTGGACAGATTTCAGATCCAGTATGCAAATAAGGCAAGAGACCAAGCAAGATAATGTATCCAATTTTATAATAAAACGCTGCTGGAACTACATTGGTCATCCACTCAAAATGAATAAGACTAGACTCCCCCATCAAGCCCTCATATGGACACCAGCAGGAAAAAGAAAAACAGGGACGACAAAGAGAGAGAGAGAGAGACACCTTACATAGAACCATCATCAGGGATAGCTCAACTATGGGCCTTATGAACATGCTAGATCTAAAACAGGTGGCAGTGAACCACCAGACAAGGAGAGCAATGACGTCTGCCCTATGCACCGCCCTAGGCTAAAAAGGAAAGACTATTGAAGATACATGTCTCTTCTGTCTTTTATCTCCCAGTGAAATACAGGCCTTCAACCAACTCATCCTGGGCTGTTTATAGACTTGTTCAAGATTCCACAGTTACAGATTTCTGTGAGGTAGCAGTTTCTGTGCTTTGTTCTGACCTTACTATGCAGGGAGGTGCAGTTTATTTCACATTTGTTTCCTTTCAAACAATATATAATCCGCTGCCGGTTTGCTAGGTCAGCCACAGTTTTAGGGAGGATTAAACTAGGTTCATCCCATCCCACTTGGCAAGTCAGTGTCCCATGAGCATAAAACTGTGTAGACCCCCCCCCCCCCCCCTTCCCTTCCCACTCCTGGTCCCCAGAACCTATTATGAGGAATATAATGGGCTGTGATTTCAATGCTTTTCTATATATGCAATACTTTTGTCAGAAAAGACAGACAGATGCCAAATTAAGTAACTTACGAAATAACATACTTATCATATCATTTATATATTTATTTTATTCTCTGCCTTTGGAAACAATGTGAGGTTTGTCAAGAACTACTACATATGCATGCAAAACTTAAGTTCGTGAATAATACCCGAGTCCAAAAATACACAAACAACCAGAACTTTCCGTCAGAATTTGCAGCCAGTAAAGGCTAAGAACAATAGACAGGCAATTGCAAGTGTGACAGGCAAGAACCAATAAAGAAAGCACAATAAGTGCATGGGATTTGATGACCAACCATTATTGCCATCGCATGTGTTTTACTTGTTTATTCTTAGTCTCTCAGCCCACGTGGAGGCAGTTGCGGTGAAATGCCAAAAAGGACTCAGTGCTCTCAAGATTATGTCACCAATGGACATGGAACAAAGAATGCTGTTCACAATGTTCCAGCATCTGATCCTGTCGGTGATTGATTACGGACTTGGAAGGCTTACCATATCAAGAGAAAGGTGAAAACAGGCATGCTTCGTGCAGTGGCAAGTATCACTTCAGAGGTCCCAGGTAGTTAGCAACCTTTGGATATTTTCACCTTGTCATGCCGGTGTGTTGGGAAATGAGCAGGCAGATAGACTGGCTGGCTCTGCACCAGGGGATCTGGCCGATGCTCACCACTTAGAGAAAGGATGAGACGGATATACAATCAGACTGTTACTGGTACCATCGAAATTGGAACTCTTTGCTTGCTGCTAAAGATGGAGACTGAGCACTTATGAGAGTGTCCAGACTGCTGTGATGTCGATTCTCAGTTCAACATTCAATATTAGTCTCTCAGCTCTTAACCCTTTTTTGTAACCATTGTCTTCTTAGGCGCTTTTTCCCTTCCTGATTTTTCCAGTCCATCAACCTGTGCCTGTGAATCCACCTTAATACCCATACCATTCATATCATGTCTGCGTACCTGTCTGCGTACCTGTCTGCGTACCTGTCTGCGTACCTGTCTGCGTACCTGTCTGCGTACCTGTCTGCGTACCTGTCTGCGTACCTGTCTGTTTCTTAGCAGAAGCCAGTACTCTTTATCCACCTGCAGTTATAGAGGATTAGCTAGTTAGTGGAGTAATCTATTACTTTATATAATAATAAAAATCCTGAGCAGTTTGTTTTGTTCACGTTAAAAACACAATTTTTACATTTATAATTCTCTAGGAAACCTGCACTTGTAGATAGTGAGAGTACATCAGTGAAGCCTAAGTTGAAAAAGCTGCAGTTGAGTGAATCAGAAGGTACTGTAGTCAAACCCCGATCACGAAAGCCTGCCATGAGTGATACAGAGGAAGGTGGAACCAAATCCAGACCAAGAAAAGCTGCTGGTAGTGATACAGAGGAAGGTGGAACCAAATCCAGACCAAGAAAAGCTGCTTGTAGTGATACAGAAGGAGGTGGAGCCAAATCCAGACCAAGAAAAGCTGCTGGTAGTGATACAGAAGGAGGCGGGATCAGGTCCAAGCAGAAAAAAAATATGTTCTCGGAGAATGAAGAGGCCCTCTCCAGGGTGAGACCACCTCCGAAAAAAAGAGCAAAGATGGAATTGGAGCTGCTGAGGGCAGGAGAGCCAGACAGGCACAGAGACACTCTGAGAATAGAAGGTGAAGGTGACAGTGGAAGAGTTGTAGATAAGGATGTCTGTAATTCAAAGTTTCATACAAGTTGTGAATCCACTTACTCAAAAGGAGAGACTCTGGAATCAGAAATGAAGGTGAGCACTTTACTTCAGCGTGTGAATATTTGCTAAGCTTAAGAGATATTAGTTTAGATCAAATCAGATCATCATAATCTTTTTTTTACCATTCCTTCTGAAAAAAGCGCAGTAGTATTGTGTCTTTTTAAATTTTTTTATTAAACACATTTCAAAGGGGACTAACACTCCACAAAAAACCATATTTAGAAGCAGGTGTATTTAAACCACATCTCCTGCAGCCATTAGTTTAGCCCTGCACTGCTCGTAGCGGCGCGGGAGATACTCTCGGTAGTGGCGGTATAGTCGCCGGAAGTCCCCAGTTTTCATGTGACTGAGGCCCTGTTTTTGGCCGCCATAATAAGTGGCCATTATTCCGAGGATAGCCCAGAATTTGAAACAGTATTGTTTCTCTTCGCTGTGGCTCCAGGACCATATTTTCGGGGAAGCAAGAATAGACCCATTGCCTCCCTTCCCCAACACATGCATCATAGGAGTCGACAAATAGGGGCATGGTTTGAAGTCGGAGGGCATCTGCCTCAGAGGCAAGGAACCAGTCTGCAAACAAATAAGACAGATCTGGAAACAAATAAGACAGATCTGCAAACAAATAAGACAGATCTGCAAACAAATAAGACAGATCTGCAAACAAATAAGACAGATCTGCAAACAAATAAGACAGATCTGCAAACAAATAAGACAGATCTGGAAACAAATAAGACAGATCTGCAAACAAATAAGACAGATCTGCAAACAAATAAGACAGATCTGCAAACAAATAAGACAGATCTGCAAACAAATAAGACAGATCTGCAAACAAATAAGACAGATCTGCAAACAAATAAGACAGATCTGCAAACAAATAAGACAGATCTGCAAACAAATAAGACAGATCTGCAAACAAATAAGACAGATCTGCAAACAAATAAGACAGATCTGCAAACAAATAAGACAGATCTGCAAACAAATAAGACAGATCTGCAAACAAATAAGACAGATCTGCAAACAAATAAGACAGATCTGCAAACAAATAAGACAGATCTGCAAACAAATAAGAGAGATCTGCAAACAAATAAGAGAGATCTGCAAACAAATAAGACAGATCTGCAAACAAATAAGACAGATCTGGAAACAAATAAGACAAATCTGCAAACAAATAAGACAGATCTGGAAACAAATAAGACAGATCTGCAAACAAATAAGACAGATCTGCAAACAAATAAGACAGATCTGCAAACAAATAAGACAGATCTGCAAACAAATAAGACAGATCTGCAAACAAATAAGACAGATCTGCAAAACAAATAAGACAGATCTGCAAACAAATAAGACAGATCTGCAAACAAATAAGACAGATCTGCAAACAAATAAGACAGATCTGCAAACAAATAAGACAGATCTGGAAACAAATAAGACAGATCTGCAAACAAATAAGACAGATCTGCAAACAAATAAGACAGATCTGCAAACAAATAAGACAGATCTGCAAACAAATAAGACAGATCTGCAAACAAATAAGAGAGATCTGCAAACAAATAAGACAGATCTGCAAACAAATAAGACAGATCTGCAAACAAATAAGACAGATCTGCAGACAAATAAGACAGATCTGCAAACAAATAAGACAGATCTGCAGACAAATAAGACAGATCTGCAAACAAATAAGACAGATCTGCAAACAAATAAGAGAGATCTGCAAACAAATAAGACAGATCTGCAAACAAATAAGAGAGATCTGCAAACAAATAAGACAGATCTGGAAACAAATAAGACAGATCTGGAAACAAATAAGACAGATCTGGAAACAAATAAGACAGATCTGCAAACAAATAAGACAGATCTGCAAACAAATAAGACAGATCTGCAAACAAATAAGACAGATCTGCAAACAAATAAGACAGATCTGCAAACAAATAAGACAGATCTGCAAACAAATAAGACAGATCTGGAAACAAATAAGACAGATCTGCAAACAAATAAGACAGATCTGGAAACAAAAGAACAGATGTGCATGCATCACATAAGTTCTGAAACAAGACCAAAGTCCAGAGGTGGACAAACAACCAGAACTTTCTGTTGGAGGAACATAAAGAAGAAGAAGAAGATGACGAAGAAGAAGATGAGTACTGCTTGTGTCTTCATTGTTCAAATCTGTGTATGTTTGAAGCTCCACAGCCAGCATTGTAATATTTGCCACCAGAGATCCTGTCTACATTTGTAAATCTACTCCTAAGTTTTCTTAAATGGGAAGTAGAAATACCTTCGGAAAGAAAAAAAATAGTATAAGGGGAAACGGTCAACTTGCTACATAATGCAGTGCATAGTGTATGTGCAAATTTACCACTTCATATCCCGTTCCTTGAGTAGGTTCTGGGGCTCTATTATGGCAAAGACAAGAATAGACACACTGCCTGCCCAACAAGCATGTCTTAAGAGTCGACTAACTGGGTGCCTTCTTTGAAGTCGGAGTGCATCGTCTAGAGCGGCAAGGAGCAAAAACCTGCACACAAATAAGCCAGCAACATGTATGTACACAGAAAACTCAGGACCTGGCACAACGCTAAAATGGAAAAACAACCAGGACTTTTCCCCAGAACTTACAGCCAGTGAACAAAGAAGAAGAAGATATCCCTGTAGAATTATTTGCTCTTAAATTACTTTTATATTTTTACCTATAGCACTAGTTGATATTGTTATTTTTTTTTTCTTTTTTTTTGTCCCCCATTGGAGCATGGGCCTTTAGTTAACTCATATCAAGTACTCCTATCTCTTGTCACTGCATTCACCTCACCCCATGTCCTCCATTTCATTTTCACTTGAATTTTTTCCCCCATCTGTTTCTGGTCTGCCTTTAACCCCAAGAGGGTTTCAGTGCAAAAAAACAACTCTAGTTATACATTGTTAAAAGGTTTTCTCAAAGTGTGTCCAATCCATACATCCTGTTTCAACAGCAGCATCTTTTTCTCACTTCTTGATTCACTAGAATTTGTTTAGTTCATTTCAGAAGCTGCCCACATTATTGATTCTGTGATAACATCTAATTTAATTCCTGCTTGTCTTCATAGTCAGCGTCTGTGCCTTAGGCTTTGCGAACACATATTGTAATGCCGGGGTGCAGGGTTTGATCCCAGCTGGAGGCCTTGAGCCTTGCGTTGGTTTCGGCAGTGGTATCGAGAAGCCAACCATATAGAAAGCCTGTGGCAAACTACTGGACGTAAATTTGCCTAGAAAAAAATCACAACAGCCAAAAAATGCTGTGGTTGGTTCTGCAAAGTCCTGTAAAGTTTACACAGTAGCTTTTTTCTTTCTGCACAGGCACCAGTTAATGAATGTTCGTAGTTTATTATTCATTTTTTTTAGTTGATTTTAGCCATGTATTTAATTCACATTTTAAATATTGCAAAAAGAAATCAGGGGAAGGCATTAAAAAGAGGTCTCCAAGAAGCATCAAGGCTGATGTCGATGTCCTTCCTCTGTCCGAACTGGAGGTTACCATGGAGACAAAGATGACTTTAATGCTGGAGGAGCTGGCTAAAACAATGAATCTGAAAACCAGGCAGTTTTCTTGCAAGCTTTGTCATACTAAAATGAGGAGTGCACGACGTACAGTCAGGCATATGAATTCACATAGCATGAGTCAAGAAAACGCTTTGGAGAATATTACCATCGGAGAAAAGGAAGTTGACCAAGAGGTAAGACAAATAAAGAGTGGTAAATATGTATGTCATGATCCTTGTAGGGGTAGAGGTCAAGTCATCATCATCATCATCATAAACCACTTCTGCCGTTAAGCTTCGTGGGAAGGAATAATTTTGCGATCCAGTGCACATTGGCTGCCACTGGCTATTGTCATGCCGTGAAGGCGTAGAGTGTCTTTAATGTTGTCGATCTATAGTTTCCACGGCCGTCCTCTTGCTCGTGTAGCTGATCTTCTGAGATGTAGTACTTGTGATGGTATTTGATCTTGCTGCATTCTAATGAGATGGCCATACCACTTGATCTGCTGTTTCTCAATGAATCTAGTACAAAATGTCCTTCCCACATTTTGCCTGATAGTTTCATTATTCACTCGATCTAGGATGGTTAGGTTGGCTGCTTTTCTCAGGCACCTCATCTCGCAGGTGGTTATTTTGCGTATATGGGCTTTAGATAGTGTCCATGTTTGGCACTGGTAGCTTAATGTTGGAATGAATATGCTATAAATGATCTGTCTCTTTGCACTCATAGTTATGCTTGGATGTCTTAATTATGGTGACAATTGGTATGTAAGTGCACTTGCTTTCTAACATCTGGTTTCTATTTCTCTGTCAATTCTACCATCTTCTTTGATCATACTTCGTAGATATTTAAATTCCCTAACTTGATTCAGAGCAGAACCATTCAGCTGTATGTGTAGTGGGGCAGGGGTTCTACTAACTTGCATTGTTTCGGTTTTGTTTACATTGATCTTCATGTTGTATTTACTGCATCCTGAGTTTAACCTGTTAATGTGGTCTTACAGTCTATCTTTTTCAGAGTAGAACAAGCACTGGTCGTCAGCAAATACTAGTTCGTTTAATGTGGGTGAATCGATAACTTCTCCTGATGTGTGTACTTCCTCATGATTATAAAGGTCTATGTTGTCTGTATCAGAGCTTACTTCTTGATATTCAGTCTACATAGAAGTTAAATAAAAGTGGGGAGAGCACACATCCCTGTCTCACACCTGTGTTCACCGTAAACATATCTGATATGACTTCTTTTGTTCTTATTGCACTTTAGCTTGTGTGGTATATGGCTATGATGTTCTCTAGTGACTGTCCTTGTACCCCATAGTTCTCAAGAACAGACCACAGTTTGTTTCCTTCCACTCTATCAAAAGCCTTTTCCTGATCTACAAACACGATATTCTGTTTGGTATTATACTCGCACACTTGCCTCAGAGTGAATAATGCATCTGTGCATCCTCTGCCTTTTCTCAAACTGAATTGTGATGCACTCAGCTGTTGTTCAGCTATGGGTCTAACTCTCTCTTCTTGTAATTTGGCGTACATTTTTCCTACGTGACTCAGTAGTGATATACCTCTGTATGCTTCACTTTCTCTCTTATTACCTTTGTTTTTCCATAACGGTACTATTAATGCCTGTTGCCACTCACCTAGGACTTTTCTTTCTTCCCAAGCTATATTAAAAATTATAGTAAGCCATTTAACACCGCATGCTTGGATCCCTTCTGTATTAATTCCATCCAGACCTGGTGCCTTGTTTCTAGGGCTGTTCTGTATAACTGCTCTTACTTCCGCTACTATGAAATTTGGTTCCGCTTGTTCGCAGCTTCGAGGTAAAAAGTTGAAATTATCTACGTTGCCTGTGGGGTTGAGAAGTTCTTGAAAATACTCTGTACATCTTGCCAACCTCTGTTGTGGACTAAATAGAGGTATGCCTCTCTTGTTGTTGATGATAGTTGTTGGGTTGTAGCTTATGTCTCTTTCTCTCATGATTTTTACATGTTTATAGAATTCTCTAGTCAAGTAAGAGTCAAATAACACAGTTTCTTGCTTTGTTTGATGCTTTTGACAGGTGACCAACTAGTTAGTTGGGACAGAGAAAAAGGGATAAAACCCCTTTAGATGGGAGTTTTGGAGAAAACCCCTTGCAGTAAGAGAAATATTGGATAAAACTCCTTGCGATGAGAGAAATATTGGATAAAACTCGTTGGGATGAGAGAAATATTGGATAAAACTCCTTACGATGAGAGAAATATTGGATAAAACTCCCTGAGATGAGAGAAATATTGGATAAAACCCCTTTAGATGGGAGTTTTGGAGAAAACCCCTTGCAGTAAGAGAAATATTGGATAAAACTCCCTGAGATGAGAGAAATATTGGATAAAACTCCGTACGATGAGAGAAATATTGGATAAAACTCCCTGAGATGAGAGAAATATTGGATAAAACCCCTTTAGATGGGAGTTTTGGAGAAAACCCCTTGCAGTAAGAGAAATATTGGATAAAACTCCTTGCGATGAGAGAAATATTGGATAAAACTCGTTGGGATGAGAGAAATATTGGATAAAACTCCTTACGATGAGAGAAATATTGGATAAAACTCCCTGAGATGAGAGAAATATTGGATAAAACTCCTTGTGATGAGAGAAATATTGGATAAAACTCCTTGCGATGAGAGAAATATTGGATAAAACTCGTTGGGATGAGAGAAATATTGGATAAAACTCCTTACGATGAGAGAAATATTGGATAAAACTCCCTGAGATGAGAGAAATATTGGATAAAACTCCTTGTGATGAGAAAAATATTGGATAAAGCTCCTTATGATGAGAGAAATATTGGATAAAACTCCTTACGATGAGAGAAATATTGGATAAAACGCCTAGCGATGAGAGAAATATTGAATAAAACTCCTTATGATGAGAGAAATATTGGATAAAACGCCTAGCGATGAGAGAAATATTGGATTAAACTCCTTATGATGAAGTAATGTCCTCTTGTCTTTAAATACAAATTTGTGTTTCTATATCCATTACTAGTTGGTCAAAAATGTGTTTTGTGAGCCACATTAGCATACACTGAGAGGTTAAGATTAAAAGGAATAGCCACATAAGGTAAATTAGAGAAAAAAATGAGTGGCGTTCGGGCCCAATAGGACCGCACAATAAGCAATAAACATCTGGTGACACAAAATGCCAATGTTCTGATGTGAATCACCCGGGTACGTCCTAGAAACCCTGTTCAGTAATTAGGTTTTATATTAGGGCCTCCAGCTACATCCGGGGAGGAGCTTTGAAATAAAAAAAAAATTTACATCCGTTATTGGGGCTAGGTCACTATAGGGAAAGAAAGAAGCATGTAAGCAGACGATGACCCACGATGAGTCATAATACCAGACAGGTCACAAAGTTCTGTTAAGACTTCTTCTTTATTGCGGTAAACTCCAGCGGAAAGTTCTGGTTGCTCAACTACCTCTAGACTTTAGACTTGTTCCAGAACTCATTTTTGTGTGCACAGATGTTTTACATATCTGACTTATTTGTATGCAGATTATTGGTTCCTTGCCTCTCAGGCAGATGCACTTCGACTTTGATGGAAGTTCCCAATTAGTCGTGACTTTTACGACATGCTTATTGGGAAGGGTCTATTTTGGTTTTCCTCATAATGGGACCCCAGAACCCACACGGGGAGTTCTATTGAGACAAGATGACAGCAATTGCAAGGCAGCTGAATGTTATGATAAAATAAATAGACTGACCCACATTGCCTCATGAAATCAGACAGTTCCCAGATTTGTGTTAGGATAAGACAGCAGAGCATGTGAGGTGATTGAATGTTACAGGTGCGTAAAAGTTCAAAACAGTTCACATCTGACAGCCGTCATATACATGTTTACTTTGTTTGTGCAAGCTTCAAGATTTATAAAACAAAAACATAGCCAAAAGCCAGTTGGAGGTTTTGTAGCAGTCTCAAGCAGAGATGATTGCTTGTGTTGCCATCATGTGAGAGCAGTAACTGATGTGTATCATTGTAATAAAGAGTTGCTGACGTGATGGTGGACAGCGAGGCAGTCGTTTATATTTACTTGGGAAGAGCTCTAGACTGAGACAAGGAGGTAAAGATGGTGGAAATAAAAAGTTTCTAGATTTCAAGCACTGTTCAAATGAAGGGTCTCAGCGAAAAGTAGCCTCAGCCGGGACATCTATTTTGTCATAATTAAAGTTACAGTATTTTGCTGCATACAAGTTGACCTGGGGTACAAGACCCCCTCAAGATCTGTAGCTCAAAATGTTGAGTTAGGCGTCAATGACCCAGCAGTAAATAAAGTTAGGCTATGGTTTATGACAGCCTGTTCCAAAACTACAGAGGGTCACATCAATCACCTGTATATTGAGACAATATCCGTAATAGAATACTGAATTTGTGTTACTGTATTATTATTTTATATTCATTGTCGTGTTCATTTACCAAATATGTTCATCAAGTTTTTGTGGGATATATTTGTGGTTGTCTGCTCGAGGTATGGCAGATGGTGTTCGGTGATTGTTATGAGTGCTGTCACCCTTGTTTACTACAGTTTTATATTGTATACATACCATATAAGTTGACCGTGAATTTTGGAAAGCATTTTTAGGCTTAAAAACTCTACTTATACACCACAATTTATGATCTTTTGCTGTGACTGTCATATATACAATATTTCTCATCGCCTGTGATTGGAGTGAGTACAACCATAAATGTCTCTTTGTGAACATTCTTTTGGTTTTCTAATTTAACTACATGTTATTGAGCCATTTTAACAGCCAAACTCTAATATACATTAGAAGTTGTCTCATACTGTGTAATTTATTTGTATGCTATTCATGCAGGCTTGTGATGTATGTGGGTACCGAACCAAAGATCGCAGTTATCATTACATGCATCTTCATAAATACTTCAAACATGGGGTGCCACTGCCTGTGGGCTGGAGCACAGAGCGGTGTGAAATCTGTGGCAAGGAATGCTTCAACAAGTTCCAGCTGAAGGAGCATATGATGAGCCATGATGACAGCCACTGCTTCGTTTGCTGGCACTGTGGGCAGGTGAGTGCCTTCTGACTGCATTTTTGTTCATTTGTTTCTTTGTGTGTGCACGTGTTTATTTTTTTAATGTGGTTACTGAATTCCTTGACAGATGAGGAGTGGCTTGTGGAATGCTTGGAATGATGGGCTTTCAAGCGGGAGACCCGGGTTCGACTCCTTGTTAAGGGTATGGATTTTTTCTGTCGGGGACAAAATAAAATCCTTACCTGCACAGTTGTGGTGTCAGCACTAGCCATGCGGCCGTAAATCCTCGGGCTCAAAGACCCCCCTGCCTACGCCACGAAAGTGGTATAATAAAGTCAGTAATTGGCTGTTTGGCAGTCCTTGACAGAGCTGGACTGCCCAATATTCACTTAATTCTAAAACAATCACAGCATTACTTGGCAGGTCATATAGTCCACAAGCCTGACCACTGTCTGCTAAAAAGAATTGTCTATAGTGGGCTACAAAAAGGAGAACGCTTTCAAGGTGGACAGAAGAAACATTTCAAGGACAACCTCAAAACCTCACTGAAAAACTCTTATATTGATACTAAACCTCCGAAAGTTGTTGCATGTGACCACTCATCCTGGTGCTCCTCTCTTCATTGAGGAGCTGTGGCCCATGAAGCTGCTGGAACTGCAGCAGCAATTCAGAAAAGACAAGCCAGGAAAGACACTGAAGCAGATCACCAGAAAGATGCAACCTTAATTCCCTGTCCACATTGCTCAAGAACTTTCAGTGCTAGAATTGGCCTTATCAGCCATCTGCGCACTCACAAAACATAATCCAGTCACCAATCAATAATAGGACTGGTCATCCTCACCTGTAATGGACAAACAACAACATATTTAGTTAGTTGTTCATTTGTGGTTATTGTTTGTTTGGTTAGTGTTAGCTGATGATTTTTCAAATTGTGTGTGTGTGCATGCATACGTGCGTGCGTGTGTGGAAACAACGTGAATGTTAGACCTATCTAACCAGATTATCCTCACAGCATATTGATACTTTCAATTCTTTTGTCCTGCCATTTTTTTTCCAAGCCTGGTAAAGTTTGCTGATTCTCTTGCTATCACTTGCTTCTTTTAGTCACCCTGCCTCACTGACTACATTAAGAATACCAGCTGATTTCATTGCTGATCTGCTTTCCCCAATAGCCGCACCAGTAGTAAGCAGTTATGTCCAACAGTGATGCAGATAGAGGTGACTGCAGTGGAGCTAGCATAAAACAGTGAAAACACTGAACTGTGACTAGGAGGCTCAGCAAGGGGGAAGGGAACAAACACACAGATATAATCAAGTGTTTTGACTGAAGTTTCTGTTAAGCTAGCTGCACAGCAGAAGGAGAAGAAAAAGTATCCTAGATACCAGTCTCTACACAGGGGAGTCATGTTTTGTGGTGCTTTTTGATAAAAAGCTTCAGCTGAAACATTAGATTGTTTCTCTATGAGTTTCTTCCTTTTCCCTATTTGAGCTTTCTAGTCCTTCTACTGATCTAGCATATTTGTATGCAGACTGTTGGTTTTTGTTTCTCAGGCAGATGCATGCCGACTTTGAAGGAAACACCCCTAATTAGTCACCTTTTACAACATGGAAGGGGGGGGGGTCTCTGTGGCGAAGTGGTCAAGCTGTTTGAAGGTCGTGGGTTTGTTTCACGGCTGCGTCGCATAGTTCATGAGTGTAATTTTCACGGAGATCCCTGGGGATCGTCGCCAGAACTGGGGAGTTCGTGCTCTGAGCGATTCTTCCAGCAGGTGGCTAGCCGTTTTGTCCAGAGAGACCGAGTCGTATGATAGAAAACCCTGTGCTGTGAAGTTAATCCTCTCAACTTTTAACCTTTACAGCATGCTTATTAGGGCAGTGGGTTTATTCCCCCCCCCCCCCCCCCCCCCCACATCCTCCACCTCCAGAAGAAATTTAGGCCGTGGAAACCACAAAAGGACTCTTTTGATCGACTTCACATTGAGTCACATTTTTTGGTAGCTGATTATGAATGAATTTAACATATTTTTATTGTAATTCTGTGTCAGAGCTTTAAGATGAGAAACAGCCTCAACAGTCACATCTTCCATAAACACTCAGACATTCGAAAGCATCAGTGCAAAGCCTGTGGAAAATCTTTCAAAACCTGGACACATCTGAAGGTTCATGTAAGATCACATACGGGTAAGCAAGTTTTCTTCATCTGCCTACATAGAACTGTTAGGAAAGGAGAATATGGGTTTTGACAGAAAAACTCATCAGGTGTGTGTGTGTGTATATTAGAGCTGTTCAGAATAGGCGACTATCACTATTTGGCCGAATACAAATAATGGGACTAACTTTTCAGCTGGATACGGATAGTGTATATAATAAATCTAAGAAACATTCATAATTCAAATTTACGCTGAACTTTTACTTCACAAAATGTTGTACAGAATAGTAAACATTTAAAAACATTTTATGTTTTGCATCCTTCAGTCAGTTTGTGGTAACTAAAAACTAGGAATAAAAGTATTATAACAAGTAACTAAACTTGTAAATTGTCACTGACAGCTTAGTTAATGCATGAAAGCAGCATTAGCTTTCAGCAAAATCAATTGTTCCATGTTGTCAGCATTAGGGCAGTGTATGCAGAAGCAGGTGTAAGGTAACCATTCTTCATATTCAGCCCAACCACAAGTATTCGGCCGAATACCGAATAGTTATTAGGTCCACTATTCAGCCCCAAAGCAAATACAAAGCGAATGTTTGGTACAGCTCTAGTATATATATATATATATATATATATATATATATATATATATATATATATATAATATAATTTTTTTTTACTGTAGAGAGCAAGTTCACACTGTGTCAAACTCATTAACCCTTCCACTCTGTGAATGCTAAAAAAAATGTATCAGGAACCTGTGGAAACTCCAGGAAAAATCCTATAAAAAATAACTTTATTATACAGGTCACTAATAATGTAAATTTTTTTTAATATATCTGTATATTTACATTTCTTTCAAAATATATAAAGATATATGAAGATATGTAAAGATATATAAAGATATGTAAAGATATATAAAGATATATAAAGATATATAAAGATATATAAAGATATATAAAGATATATAAAGATATATAAAGATATGTGAAGATATGTGAAGATATGTGAAGATATGTAAAGATATGTAAAGATATATAAAGATATATAAAGATATATAAAGATATATAAAGATATGTGAAGATATATCAAGATATATAAAGATATATAAAGATATATAAAGATATATAAAGATGTATAAAGATATATAAAGATATATAAAGATATGTGAAGATATAGAAAAAGATAGATATATAAAGATATATAAAGATATATAGAGATATATAAAGATATATAAAGATATATAAAGATATATAAAGATATGTGAAGATATATAAAGATATATAAAGATATATAAAGATATATAAAGATATATAAAGATATGTGAAGATATGTAAAGTGGTGCCGGCGTGATGCTGACCACATCAGCCTTGTGCCGTTGGTCTGTAAAGTATAGGTTTAGCCCTATATACCAGATGCGCCTGAAAGGCTTGGAAAAGGGTCCTTTACTTACTTACTTTACTTTATATAAAGGGGTAATCAATAAACACATAATCAAGAATTAAATGGAATGCATTCCCAGGAGCCCATAAAAAAAAAACACAGCCAGTATGTGTCCGGTGTCTCATGCTGTCACACCATGGTCACTGTCACTGAGACTTATGGAAATATATTTTGACATCAGCTTGACATTTAAAGTAGCCAATGGGATCATAAGGAAACTCCTATAAATGCTATTTATAGCTACTATATTCATATCCTGGCCTATTAAACACTGCATAGATGCACATAGAACCAGTCTTGTCCAGAACAGGGCGCTGCTGACATGGTGATATGTCAGCATTTACTCAACTGTCACAACCTGAAGATTTGGTCTTCTCAGGGTGACAGGTTCACGAAACATCATATCAAATGGTTTGTGCATCTTTTCAGAATGCAACAACAGCATTAGTTTCTAACACAGATGCTGCACCAAATAAAATCTCATTTACACACAAAAAAAACTACAAAAAAAAAACATTGTTTCAAAGGTTTTTACATACTGCCCTTCTGGTCTCATTACTTACATACATTCCATTAATACACCTTCTTTTTCTTCTCTGGTCCTTTAGTTTGCCTTTCGGGGTCAGGTTTTTAAGAGGCACTGGGTGCGCGCCTTGGTATGTTCTCCGTAGATGCTGGTATTTACAGCCTCGGATATTCCATCTATCCATTGTTTACGTGATCTACCTCTAGATGCTTCCATTAAGTCTAAGTGACTGGGCTGTCTGTGGTAGACTATCTTGTGGTAGTCTTGATACATGTCCAAACCATTTGATCTGTTGTCTCTTGATATTCATACATTATTGTTTAGATAATAATAAAATAAAAAGAAAAGGGTGCCCCCCCCCCCCCCCCCCCAACACAAAAAAAAAAAAAGAGATTGATTGACAACATTCAAGACATTGTAAGGTCACGGTTACAGGAGTCATTGCTACATGTTGATTGCTGGACCACTAACTATTCCTCACAAAATAAAATGGAAGCTAATGATGATAATTACAGTGATATGCCTGTTAGTGCAGGAGGAACCAGCACTACCTTCAGCCCAAGACAACAGCCCTTCTTGCAACTGTGTGAACTCAAGTGGGACTAACAAAAAGTAAATATCTGTCTTCACCAATCGAAGTCAGTTCTCCAAGTCATCTGATCTTCTAAACTGAACATATCCTTCCATGAAATAAAGAACATTAAAATGCTGCTCACAAGAACAGAACTTTTCCTGCAAATAATATCAACTGACTAGGGAACTCTCTGGAAATGGAAAGGCAGATGACCTTGCAAAAACTGGAGGGAACTTCTCCTATTTATTGCAAAGATTTAGGGGCAAAGACATACCTTAAAGAATTTTCAAAGATGATTTGGAGAGATGAAAATAAAAATTATTGACCAAAGTATGACAGCATTAATAAGTTTGTGAGAAATGCACATATCCAAATTTTTGGACTTTGAACAAGGATGCTGTAAATTCAGATCACACCTTCACCAAATGTTTCTCACAGACTGCCACTTAGCAGTGTAGAGCATCAAAGCAAACTCCAGTGTAGAGCATCAAAGCAAACTCCAGTGTAGAGCATCAAAGCAAACTCCAGTGTAGAGCATCAAAGCAAACTCCAGTGTAGAGCATCAAAGCAAACTCCAGTGTAGAGCATCAAAGCAAACTCCAGTGTAGAGCATCAAGGCAAACTCCAGTGTAGAGCATCAAGGCAAACTCCAGTGTAGAGCATCAAAGCAAACTCCAGTGTAGAGCATCAAGGCAAACTCCAGTGTAGAGCATCAAAGCAAACTCCAGTGTAGAGCATCAAAGCAAACTCCAGTGTAGAGCATCAAAGCAAACTCCAGTGTAGAGCATCAAAGCAAACTCCAGTGTAGAGCATCAAAGCAAACTCCAGTGTAGAGCATCAAAGCAAACTCCAGTGTAGAGCATCAAGGCAAACTCCAGTGTAGAGCATCAAAGCAAACTCCAGTGTAGAGCATCAAAGCAAACTCTGCAGAAGACCTTTCCTAGATGGATCTGAGAAAGTGTCAGTTGCAAATGTGGGGAAGCAAAGATCATATCTTGCAGACCTGTTCAGATTAAGCCAGAACTAGAAGGAAATATTTTTCAGAAGAACCAGCCTTCAGGTTAAAGTAAGGGGATCAGTGAACACTTCAGAAACACTTTTTGTGTGTCTGACCTATTCTGTAATACTTAGCAGACATCGATTACTGAGGAAGAGTTATTTTTGTACTGAGAGAGAGAGAGAGAGAGAGAGAGAGAGAGAGAGAGAGAGAGAGAGAGAGAGAGAGAGAGAGAGAGAGAGAGAGAGAGAGAGAGAGAGGAGAGAGAACGAATGAACGACTGCACACAGATTTTTCCCCCTAAAGGGTCACACACATATGCACACAGGCCCGTTCTTACATCGGCCGCTTCAAACACTCATTGTTCACACGGCAGTTGTATATCATATATCAAGCATAATTTTTTTTAATATAAAAATGTATAGTTTGAATGTAAATACAAAATTTAAAAAAGCCTGGATGGCTGGCAAATGCATGCCTTTACTTTAAATATACAAGCAAAAACACACACAACATGCAAACACACATGTACAAACACACTTACCTACATGGGGGTGCACGCACTGACAACACACATACTGACAACACACATACTGACACAATATACGATATACACAGGCATGCACACACTCACCACTTAACAATACATGACACCCAAGAGAGAGAGAGAGAGACACATAAACATACACACACACACACACATATATATATATATATATATGCATCCACCTGCGTATAAACACTCATAATCACACTTTAAAACTGAAAATATCTGCTTTGGCTCTTGTAGGTGAGAAGCCATTTACATGCTTTGATTGTGGGCATCGTAGTTCTACTCAAGGAAACATCAAACTGCACCTTGCCACCCATGGCTACTCTAAAGAGAAGATTCAGGAGGTCATGGAGAAGGTATGTCTGGGGCAGTTTCAGGCCTTATCTTCAGGGTATTGTAGCCTGCACACGGCATCACAGGCTGAAATAGCATTTATTTGTTCATAATATGAGACGCTATTTATTTATTAAATTAAGAAAATGATGGATAGCATGCTCCAGCTGAGTACAAACTATGGAAATGTAAAAACCCGAGGAAGTAAATCTTATTCAAAAGGAATACAAAGTATGACAAGATATAAAACCAGATGAAAAGTAGAACCAGCCTGCTTCACAATATCACAAACGGACAAGTGAACATTGAAGCTAGAGAGCCTTCATCAGCACATACATAAATCTACAGTGAACAAGAATACTCAAAATCACTAAACTGATGCATTCAGAGAAAGTCCTGCAGGAGGTAGTCTGCTGTTCAATACAGCATTTCACCAGAGTATGAAAAACACCTACCCATTAGTTAGATTAATGCATGAATGGGTATGTTTTACTTGTCACCAAAGAGGAAAAGGTATTTAGAATAACCAAGTATTTTTATTTAATGAATCTTCACTATCCTGTTGGGTCAATTTCTACACAGTCTCTATTAAGTAATGAGACTGATTTTTTTAATGGCCAAGACAAAACCCCTATCCACGAAGCAAAGCTGAGTCATCTAAACAAGCAACATTCATTTATGATCTGACTAATTTGTAAAGCTGCCAGATCAGCAGACTAACCCACCATTTTGTTTAGCAAGTAAGTGTTGCCTGGGTACATATCAGGTACTAAAGATCAGTATTTACCAAATTCAACAGTTTGTCCCTATCACAGTGGAATGTTGCCTGTTTGGATGACATGCTTTGTTTCTGGGATAATGTTTTTATAACTTGGCCATAATAAAACCAGTCTCATTTGTTAATGGCAGGTCTGTGAACATCACATAGGGTGGCCAGCAGTCTGTTATTGAGTGCGTAGAGGGAAAAATTTGGTTTTAAAGCTTAGAGGCCATAGTGCTTATGGCAGACTTGTTCTTGACTCAGTCTTCACATGTGTAGGTTAGTCAGTGATGATTGCCACTCACTTTACAGGCATGGATAGGCCATCGTTCTGAACCTCAGGACAAGGCGTAATAAACTTCAGCTGGTGCCTAGTATTTGTTTGTGAGATGGCCACTGCCCAAATAGGCTTTGTGAACAAACTGCAGACTGTGTCCTGCAGGACTGACCCTTGTTACAGCTCCCTCCCTTTTTTTCCCCCACAATATCCAGAAGTCATGAGTTGTTTACCCTTTGGCTCGGTACTATGGATATCGCAACCCTTTGGTCTTGATTCCATGATAGATACCCTAAATCTGGGAGAAATGTGGCTTTTCTGCCTACCCCGGGAGTGAACCCGGACCACAAGGAGTTTGTCACCCAGTCGCCGTGCAGTCAGGTTTAGCCAACTGAGATCAAGACAAGGCATAATAAACTTGAGCTAATGCCTAGGATTTGTTTGTGAGGTTGGCCACTGTGCCCAAGTAGGCTGTGTGAACAAACCGCAGACTATGTCCTGCAGGACTGCCTCTCATACAGCCCATTAAGAAGGTATTACTGATCCAGTGAGTCAGCACCCTTCTCGCACCTGTATGGAACCAAAGAGGAACTTTAATAAATTGTCAGCTTTATTGTTAGAACTTGTATGATGGTGTAAACATCAAGGATTTAATCACAAATAGAAGAAGGAGTGATTTTTTTTTCCTGAAGTTTTGCATGCATCTGTGTAGGTTTTTTTTTTCAGGCTCAAAAAATTGTTCCAGATATTTCTCTGGCAAAAAAAAAAAAAGAAAATAAAGATCGTGAGGAAGGACACTGGTTATTTTGGAGAGATGTGATCAACCACACCAGTTAGCAAGACACTTGATGATAATGATGATATTGATTATTCCCACAGATATGCAAAAATGAGCCAGAAATGGACCCTGAAGCATTAGACAAAGTTATGATCAGCCTTGCAGAGAAGGTCAGTTTTGTGTTCTATATATTCTGTGTTTTTCTTAGTGCTTCAGGCTTTTGTAACTGTTCCTTGTACACAGGAAACTTTAGTGATACTAAAGATTTTAGGGGAGCTTGCCTGTCAGAGTAACAGTTTTGGGTTTATCTTCATCTTCTTCATCACTCATCATATTTTGTGTGGTGCCTGTTTACATCATAACTCTGATGGCCGTTGCATCTAACTTTCTCAGGCATTCGTTACCCAGGTTAGCCTTCGCAGCTGGTTCCTGGGACATGATGTAGCCTTTTTTGTGTGTGTGGTGTGTGTGTTTTTCCTTTGTCTACAAGTGTTGTCTCTAGAGAATGTGTCCAAGGCAGCCACATGCAGAATGGTAGGCTCCAAGGGAGCCTGCAGAACAGGGGTTTTTTCTCTACCATCTGAGGAGGCTTCTATAAATGCAGAGCCGACACTTGATGTTCTTGTCCTAGGCTCACCCAACGAATCATTATGTCCTGCACATGACTGCTCAACCACACATCCGTATGTTGAGCTTCCCACACATCCAGCACATCTTAACTAGTATGTTGAGCACATGACTGCCCACACATACTGACTACTACACATCCGTATGTTGAGCTTGAGCTTCTGTATGTGAGCCACACATCCGGCACATGACTGATCAACCACACATCCGTATGTTGAGCTTTCCACACATCCTGCACATGACTGCTCAATCACAAATCTGCATGTTGAGCTTCCCACACATCCTGCACATGACTGATTAACCACACATCCGTATGTTAAGCTTCCCACACATCCTGCACATGACTGCTTCCCACACATCCGTGCACATGACTGCTCAAACCACACATCTGTAACATGACACTCATGCAACATCCGTATGTTGAGCTTTCCACACACATCCTGCACACACATGACTGCTTTTCCACGCGTCCTGCACACTGCTCAACCACACATCCGTATGTTGAGCTTCCCACACATCCAGCACATGACTGCTTAACTACACATCCGTATGTTGAGCTTCCCACATGTCCTGCACATGACTGCTTAACTACACATCCTGCACATGACTGATCAACCACACATCTGTATGTTGAGCTTCCCACACATCCTGCACATGACTGATCAACCATACATCTGTATGTTGAGCTTCCCACATGTCCTGCACATGACTGATCAACCACACATCTGTATGTTGAGCTTCCCACATGCCCTGCACATGACTGATCAACCACACATCTGCATGTTGAGCTTCCCACATGTCCTGCACATGACTGATCAACCACGCATCCGTATGTTGAGCTTCCCACACGTCCTGCACATGACTGATCAACCACACATCCATATGTTGAGCTTCCCACACGTCCTGCACATGACTGATCAACCACACATCCATATGTTGAGCTTTCCACACATCCTGCACATGACTGCTCAACCACACTCTGTATGTTAAGCTTCCCATTCAACACAGTCAACACCCCTTTAGAGATTAACAGGAATCGTCTGCAGATGCATGACTTCGATGACCACACAGATGGGCAAGATCTTCGACAGCACTTTAGACATTTTTAATAAAGTTGCATCAGGACACTGAGCATGACAGTGTAAGAAAGGCATGTATCAGGATCAGCTTGAAGGCAGATCACAGACTCCCTGTTCAACCTCCAGAGAAAGTTATAATTTGCAGTCCTGTGCAAGGTAGGACCTTCACTGTCACCCAAAAAAAAAAAAAAAGTATATTTATATTGATGATAACGCATATGTATGACATAATTGTGGCATACAAAAGCTATAATCTATTCATTAATTTCTCACCTTAGGTCAAAACTGAGCAAATTACTGTGAAGGAGAAGAAGAGTAAGAAAAAGCTTGACCAGGCAAAACCTGTCACTGGTGACCAAGTAAAACTAGAGTCGGGTTCTCCGGTAAAGATAACAACAGAAGGAAGTCTCAGAAAGAAGTCACAGAATGCAGCTAGTCAGCCGGAAAAAGCCTCTGGTTCCAAAGTTGGAGTATCACAGATTAAGCGGCTGTTAACGCAACCTCTGAATCAAATGAAGCCTCCAAAATTTATTCTGCCTAATTTTTCTCAGTCTGCAGAAACTGTCTCAAATAATAATGAGGAGAGCGGTCAGTTACAGGTCAGTTATATTTCTTGGTTTTATTGGGATTCTTAAGTTATATTGTTGTTATATGCCTATATACACACTTGGTAACTTATGATTGGTAGTTCCTGAGCCTCATGCCCTTCGCACAAGGTCAGAGGGGTGTATCGTGATACCGCTGATATCACATGTCATATATTTCATCATGCCAGTGCTTTTAACGCTCCAAAAACATGGAGCAACTGCCCTTAACCCCCTAGAGAGTGGTGCAACCTATGTCACAGGCATTCTCTTTCTCGGAATGAAAACATAAATACAAGACAACACAGAAAGCAAACAGTAGAGCGGGACACACCTGTAACTTTCAGCAAAGTCGACTAGCCCAACTAACTTGTGAATGAAATGTGATCTACTCTATTTGAGGAGATTTGCGTTATGTTAACCAATTTCTTTATTACAAACTTTTGAGAACAGGGTCTTTTGACGAATGTCGGACCTATCAAAGATACAAACATAGAATGGAGCGTGAGAAGCAACAATGATCTCTTTAATTCATCACTTGATACTGGCAATATTATGACTAATAGACTGTAATGGTTAAGCCATATGGAGAGAATGGAAGATGACAGAGAGACAAAACCCTGTTTTTACAAAAGAGTTGAATTGGAGTAGACCACGAGGCACACCAAGAAGACAGTGGAGAGAAAATATACAAACAGACCTACAAACACATGGAGTTGCTAACTGGAAAAAGATAGCCAGTCACAGAGATGAATGGAGGCAGATGATATCTGCGGCAATGAAACTCGGGGCTTAGAATACTGAATAAGAAAAACAAACCTGTCAGCAGTTTTTTTTTTAAATTGAGTCTAATGTTACATTTTAGCAAATTTTATTATTAAAATCTAGTTGTTTTTTGTTTAAAGCGGTTTACTTTTCTAAAAACCTAAGTTGTTTATTTAAGCAGGATTTGAAAGTTTCTTTAAACCTAAGTTTCTTGATTTTAAATATTTTTTTTTACACCCACAGCCCAGTTTGTTTATCACATTTGTCCATGATATCCTTTCAAAAAGTATACGACCTTTATATTTTCCATAGAAACAAATCAAGCAAAGGATGCTTCTTCCTTTAGAAGGGGAACCTTTGTGCACAGGCATGCATTTTTGTTCTGCCTGCAGACAGCATCAGTGAATGAGCTGGTGTGGTGAAAACCTCTTAGATTTCAATTTGCCATGAATGGAAGAATAAATCAAGAATTGAAATCACTATCCTCGAGACATTGCCATCTTGTTCTGTCTCCTTCCTCAGTAGCCAGCAAATAGTCAGCATGCTAATAGTACCAGTTGCAACCTGATGAAAAGTCTGTGTATGTTTTCCCCTCAGTGTCGAGTATCTTCAAGAAGCTCTACTCACCCCCTCCCCCAGTATTTCAAAGCATGGATTCTCTGTGGTTTGTTGCACTGACTGTTCGATCTCAGAGAGCTTTTACCCTGTATGCTTTGTCATAAAGTGTGCCATGAAATATTGAAACAACTTGAGTGATGTTTTTGTAACAAAGTTAGCCAGTTGAGTTTAAGTTGAGTTAAGAATTGACATCACAGTACTCGGGGCATTTCCATGTGTGCTCCATGCTCATCTTCAGCAGCCAGTGCAGAGTTCCAGTACTGATGGTACCAGTCTTAATCTGGTTATAAGTCCGTCTTGCCTTTCCTCTGAGTGTAGTGAGCCGGCCAGACCCTCTGGTTACACCCAGGTGCCTCATTCTCTCCAGACCATAATAATCTTGTTTCTCTACTGAAAAAGTTTGTGAAAGGATTGGCAATACCCAGATGGAAACCTTTCAAATGATTGAACAGTTACATCTTTAGAAACAACATCATACTGCTGTTGTATGTTGGAACATTGTACTAAATGTCAATCTAACTTGAAAGGTATTCATAGATGTGAATAAGGGCAAAATGGACAATAGGCACGGTCACTGTTTAGTCATGGCAAATTTTTTGTTCTTGACAGACAGTGTCCGTTGCATTTTTCTCCATTTGCAGGCTGAAAGGATATAGTTTTGTCGCCCAGCTGTTGAGTTGGGTGTATGGTGCCACACTGTGAGTTGTGGATTTCATTTGGAATGTTTTTCAACTGTGACCAACGTGGTGTTGGGAACTGGCTCCCTTATGCTTCAAATGCATGTGTATGCTGGTGGACATGCTGAGGGGAGAGAGAGAGAGAGAAAGAGAAAGAGAGAGAGAGAGAGAGAGAGAGAGAGAGAGAGAGAGAGAGAGAGAGGGAGGGAGCAGTTGAAAAGATGATGAAGGAACAGGTGTCAGCTGAAAGAATGTTAGGAAGGAACTTTTTTTTTTTTTTTTAAATTTCCCTTGTGTAAAGGATCTGCTTCTCTGAGATATGATGTGGGATAAGATTACAAGAGTTGTTAACTAGCAGAAAGCATGAGGGATCTAATACATTAGAATGTGTTAACCACCTTTTTATAGGCAGACACGGAAGGAGGAGAAACACAACACTAAAACCTCATGAGCGTCTCAAAGTGAACTATTCTTAGGACTGCTTACATGGGGGATTAACAGTTGTATTGCCTGATTGGCTACTTAGCATAGCAATGGGCTGGCAGAGTTTAACTGTTTGAGTCCAGGGGGTTAAGCATCACAGGCCCAAGGGGTAGTCAAGAGAGACGTAAAATCGGCGCATCTTGTGTTCATTGGGCTTGTAGGTATGAATCTATGAACGTATGATGCGCTCCTTGGGACTCAAAGAGTTAATGACAGAAATAATGCAATACTTATGCACTCTTATACTACTTACAGAGACGCACATGTGTGCGCGCACACACACCTGCACACACATGCACGCCCTACCTACAGCCTGAGCCTAAGTCCCACAAGAGACTCTTTTCAAAGAAAACAGTACAACGTGACACCCCTCTGACCTAGATCAGACTGAGAAAAGTGTGTAGATGAGCTGGGAAATGTGAATAACCTTATATTGACACTGTATTGCACTGCAAATGACACTCATAATGACTTTTGTTTCTACAGATACAATGTGATTCAAACGGTTCAGGCCTAAACACCCTTAGTCTACTGTTACAAACACAGACTCAGAAACAAGACGCAAATGGTCTTTACGGTGGAACATTTCTGATAACACTTCCTTACTCTGACCAACAGCAGCAGCAGCAGCAACAGCAAGCACAGGCTCTGGATTCTCTCTCATCCATGATGGGCTACACAGTTATTCCTACTTACATACTTCCCAATCAGACAAGAACAGAAACTCTCATCGACTCATCCACCGGTCTGGCATTGTCTGTGTTCTCTGCCCCTGATATTCTGTCATCAGGACTGAGCATGCTGCAACCAGGCCTACAGGCAGCAGAGCTGGCCCAGTCAGATAGCATCTATGCAAATAATACTTTTTCCAGCATTGTTTATTGCAATCAGGAGTCCGAATCTGTAAATCTTTTGGGTAGGGTTTGATGTATTTTGTTTGTTTTGCGTGTGTGTGTGTGTTTTATTTTTTTTTTTTAAAAATTCTAAGCATAAAGCTAATTCCACACTACATTCGACTCTGCATCGAGCTACATTTTGCCCCTTTAAAATTGGTTCTTAAGTTGACACAACCTACAATGGGTACCAGGCGATGTCCTGGAAAGTAAAGGTGGCCAGCATGTTGCTGACCCACCCATCACCAACAGAGTGAGTGAGTGAGTGAGTGAGTGAGTGAGTGAGTGAGTGAGTGAGTGAGTGAGTGAGTGAGTGAGTGAGTGAGTGAGTGAGTGAGTGAGTGAGTGATGTTCAACCCCACCAGGACCTCACAGTGAGCATCTAACACCTGATGACACAAAGTGCCGCGGTTCAGATGAGAATACACTGAGTGCAAGCCTTAGAAACCTTGTTGAACCATCAGATTATATTAGCCGCGGTTCCCTCCTCCCCTCCCCCAATGATAGCCAGGGTGGAGCTTTC
The DNA here is from genome assembly GCA_905116865.2 of Candidula unifasciata. Lineage (NCBI taxonomy): Eukaryota > Metazoa > Mollusca > Gastropoda > Stylommatophora > Geomitridae > Candidula > Candidula unifasciata. The sequence goes on along the minus strand of CAJHNH020001791.1, from coordinate 36,145 downwards.
TGTCAACAGAGTGCCGATTGGTCTGTAAAGATATGAGCCTAACATTGTATGCCTGATTTTCAGCTAGAATGAAGAGAAACATTGTAGCTGAACAAAATGGAGTTTTTTTAAAATTCTACCCTGCAAGCATGAGGATGGAGGTGGAGGCAGTCACTGCAGCTCTGATGTGAAAAGCATAAAAACAAAGTTATCAGAGGAATTATCGTGTTTGATTCTCAGTAGGTACTGCGGAAGATGTGGTGTGCAAGAAAACATTGGGGACAACGTGGATGTGGTGTGCATGGAATACCAAGCGCCAGTAGGGAATCACGTGGGATATACAACATCTGCAGGAGTGCCAGGGAATCACGTGGATATACTGTCTGGGATCTGCAGGAGTGCCAGGGAATGAAAAAGCAGATTTTCTGGCCACAAAAATAGTAGCTACAGGCACACTCGTACTGGAGATATTCTGAAGACTGTATGAACGAATGTTGATAGAAGACATGAGATTAGATGAACTGTCATATGTAACGAGGAATTAGGAACAAGGAATTAGGAGTGGATCCGGCAAGGACAGGCGTATGAGAGAAAGAGAATGATGTGTGTATAATCAGTGTTCCATGGGAAGAGTTATCATCTACACCTTAAGACATTTGCTGGGGGAGAATGAGCATCTGTGGGTATACCCAGTGTGCTGTGATGTCCACACTTAAATCAGTTAAATCCTCTATATCAGCGATTCTCAAACTTGGGTGCCACAATCGTATGCCAGGGGTAATGAGAAATGCATGCAAACAGTTGCATTTATCACATTAAAGGCAACTGAACATTAAATTTGCATTATTATTTTTTTCTTTTTTCCTAAGTATTCAACCGCTTTAAGGGTAGGTGTGCCGCAATTTTTTTAAGCCTGACAAGGGTACCACGATGAAAAAAGTTTGAGAACCACTGATCTATATCAGTGATTGTTAACAAACTGACCTGGCTAAAATGGATTTCAGAAAATGTTTAAGGGATGTAGAGGTAGCTGGTACAATGTTGACCACATCAATCATTGAATTACTTCTTTTTCTTTATTTCCCTCTTTGAAGTTTCTTTTTTGTTGTTGTTGTTGTGTGGGGAGGGGGGGGGGTAGGAATAATTGATCTGTGGTTTCTAACGGCATTGTGTAAGTTGATTTTCATATCTTCCACCACATCAATCATTGAGTTATTTTTTCAATTTCTCTATTACATCAGCAAAGTGTTTGGGGCTGGGAGGGGGATGTAAGATTAATATATGTGCTGTGCCTAATACATTTTGTAAGTTGGTCTTCATGTCTTTGACCACATAAACCACTGAGTTATTTCTTATTCTTCTTCTTTTACCTAGGCAGAGTAGTGAAGGGGGGGGGGGGGTGGGGGTGGGGGGGTGTTGTGTAAGAATCATTATGTGCTTCTTCTAATGCATTGTGTAAGTTGGTCCTCATGTCTTTGAGGATGTTCTCAAAACCATTGTTCAATCTTTTTGACTGTTATCTTATGATGCCTATTGATAAAACAGAACACTCATGTTTTATGTAAACAAAAAGACCACGTGATAAACTTGAAGTTACCATGGTAATCACCTGGCTGACTACTTTCACAAGAAGAGATGAGAAGAACCTGCCAAAAAGACACTTCTTCTACATATAGGGATGTTAAGAACCTGCCGGTAGGAGACACGTTCATAAGAAGAGATGATTAGAACCTACCAAAAGAGACAGGTTCACAAGAAGAGATGATTAGAACCTACCAAAAGAGACAGGTTCACAAGAAGAGATGATTAGAACCTACCAAAAGAGACAGGTTCACAAGAAGAGATGATTAGAACCTACCAAAAGAGACAGGTTCACAAGAAGAGATGATTAGAACCTACCAAAAGAAACAGGTTCACAAGAAGCGATGATAAGAACCTACCAAAAGAGACAGGTTCACAAGAAGAGATAATTAGAACCTACCAAAAGAGACAGGTTCACAAGAAGAGATGATAAGAACCTGCCAAAAGGAGAATACTTCCACAAGAAGAAATACCATCCTGCTAGAAAGAGACTACTTTCATAATGCTGAAGATGAAGACTGAATTTGTGTGTGTGTGTGTGTGTGTACAGAAAATCTTTTCAAATACATGAAAATGGTACACGAAGGAATCTGATGCTCGGTTATTATATTCCAAATTGTTAGGGGCTACTCAAGAACACGAAACACAGCAAGACATAGCTGTTTCCAGTCTTCACCATCCAGACTCTGAAGTTGTGGTTATTGACACACAGCAGCAGGAAATGAAGTCTGATGTATGTCCTGGTTTGCCAGCCAGCAGCAACACGAGACCAAGTGGCTCAACAACATTGATGATTCTACCCACAGAGACCAGTTCTAAAAACGCTCTTCACCAGCAAGCACAGACTGTTTTTAGCTGTTCACCATTGATTCCTTCCAGCCAGTCAATGTTATTGCCAGTCACCCCAGTTGTACACATAATTCCATCAAGTATTGATGCCAGTAAGTAAAATTATTCAATGTTGATATGTATGACTCCATTAGTAAGTTTTTGATCGATTTGATTCGATAACTGACATCACAGCACTCGGGGCATTCCGATAAGTGCTCCATCCCCATCTTCAGCAGCCAGCAAAGAGTTCCGATACCAATGGTGCCAGTAGCATTCTGATTAAACGTCCGTCTTGCCTTTCCTCTGAGCCTCGAGCATCTGCCAGAACCTCTCGTCACTCCCGGCTGCATCAATCTCACCAGACTGTGTTGATCCATCTGCTCCTCCAAACTGTCTCCATTAGTAAGTATGAATAAGTAATATTATTCATTGTTGGTATGTATCATTTCATCAACGGTCAGCTCTCGGTACCACTGTCCAAACCAGTGCAAGGCAAATCATCCGCAGCAGGGATAAAACCCGGCACCCCGGCATTACGAAGCACGTTCGCAACACCTAAGCCACTGACGCCTGTGTCATTACACTTTTAATAATCTTTTGTTCCTTACCTGTGTGATCAGTGAATTCTAGAATCCTTGTTAAGTACTTTTAATATAAAACATTACCCACATAGGACTGTAGGTTATACCTGGCTGATGAAGCCATTACAGGTGCCCTTGTTGTAACTTCTTTGGAGGTTGAACAGGGAATTTGGGCTCTGCCTTGTGGGTCTGCCATCTAGATTGAGATTCTTTTATCTCAGGATGGTATGGTAAACCTTTAGGCAGTAGCCCAGAGGGACATATCGATCAGTTCCTCTTAAGTACAAGTAAGAAAAGCACCCTTTTCACATCAACTACAAGAAAGAAAAGCACCCTTTTCACGTCAAGTACAAGTAAGAAAATCACCCTTTTCACATTAAGTACAAGTAAGAAAAGCACCCTTTTCACATTAAGTACAAGTAAGAAAAGCACCCTTTTCACATTAAGTACAAGTAAGAAAAGCACCCTTTCACATTAAGTACAAGTAAGAAAAGCACCCTTTCACATTAAGTACAAGTAAGAAAAGCATCCTTTCACATTAAGTACAAGTAAGAAAAGCACCCCTTTCACATTAAGTACAAGTAAGAAAAGCATCCTTTTCACATTAAGTACAAGTAAGAAAAGCACCCTTTCACATTAAGTACAAGTAAGAAAAGCATCCTTTCACATTAAGTACAAGTAAGAAAAGCATCACATTAAGTACAAGTAAGAAAAGCATCCCTTTCACAAGTAAAGAAAAGCATTAATTAAGTACAAGTACAAGAAAAGTACCCCTTTCACATTAAGTACAAGTAAGAAAAGTACCCCTTTCACATTAAGTACAAGTAAGAAAAGCACCCCTTTCACATTAAGTACAAGTAAGAAAAGCACCCCTTTCACATTAAGTACAAGTAAGAAAAGCACCCCTTTCACATTAAATACAAGTGCAAGAAAAGCATCCTTTTCACATTAAGTACAAGAAAGAAAAGCACCCCTTTCACGTCAAGTACAAATAAGAAAAGCACAATTTTAACATTATATACAAGTGCAAGAAAAGCATCCTTTTCACATTAAGTACAAGTTGAGTTGAGTTGAGTCAAGAATTGACATCACAGCACTCGGGGCATTCCCATACATGCTCCGTACTCATCTTCAGCAACCAGCGCAGAGTTCAAGTACTGATGGTACCGGTCACAGTCTGGTTAAAAAGTCTGTCTTGCCTTTCCTCTGAGTGTAGTCAGCTGACCAGACCCTCTGGTTACACCCAGGGGCCTCATTCTCTCCAGGCCATAATAATCTTTTTCTAATGATTCTGTTGCTTGTTCCCAAATGGCCTTGACCACATCTGCCTTGTCATTTATTAGTTTACCCCCCATGTGGCGCAGATCCAACCAGTCTGTCAGCCTGTTCATTACCCACCACGCCAGCATGGCCTGGAGAAAAGATCTAAAGTATGACCTTTCCAGTGAAGCTTTCCACTCTGCTCAAAGCATCCCTGTCTTCACCTTTTTCAGCATGCTTTCACAGTCTGTTACAATTATGACATGTGTATGCATCTTGTTTTCTAGCCACTGGAGAGCTACAGTTACCACCTCCACCTCCATTTTCATGCTAGATGTTGTGGTGTCATATGCTAGGCTGTCTTGCACTAAAGATTTTCCATTGGCTTTAGCTACGAACTCCCTGGAACTTTTTTTACCTCTCAGCACCGAACCATCTGTATAGATAATCAGATCACTTGGGCGTAAATTGTCGTGAATCAACTGTTGGACTTCAACCTCCGTAGCACCCACTGGCCACTCTCTGCACACCCAGCCCTATGTGATCATAATCCTACAGAAGTCAGACTTTTTCTCTAGTACTCTGACCCACTCCTCTCCTCGCTCAATGTTCTCCAGCATGCATACTTGCCTTATTGTGTCTTCTGCTTGAGCCATCCACGATTTTTCCCTTTTTCAGCCTATGACCCTTACCTGCAGCCTTAGCTTCATACAAAGGGTGCTCCCTGTCTGCAGCTACTCTGAGGTATGACTTAGCCTGCAGCACCTTGAGCCTATCTGCTACAGTCGGCAATGCAAGGATGTATCGCATGCACACAATCGGGGTGTCTCTTGTACATTCCAGGATCAGCCGCATAGCTTCATTCTGTATGCGCACTAGTTTCTCTAGCTGACTCTTCGAGACAGTGAGTAGCCCCCATCCATAATCAGTCACTGGGATGATTAAGTGGTGTAAAGTGTGAACAACATTCTTTGCTCCATGTCCATCGCTGCCATAATCTTTAGTGCATTTAGACCTGCATTAAGTACAAGTAAGAAAAGCACCATTTTCACATTAAGTACAAGTAAGAAAAGCACCATTTTCACACCTGTGGCACACTGGGTATATAATGCTAAACCGGCATTTTTACAAATTGGTGTTGATGGGTGATATGGTCACCAATCAGACTGACTGTCTTTACTTACAAAGACAATTCAGGTACTCATTTTTAGGCCAAGTGACTCAGAAGCCTTAATTGTCAATTACATTAAAAATCCTCTTTGATCTGTTTCTTAAATCATTTGTATTCGCTGATATTTTTCAGGTAACTTTGTGAATTTGTCTGTGGCAGCATCATCATCATCTTCTCCTGAAGATGTTTCAGCACTGACTACCTCAGAGCCAAACTTTGAGGACGTGACTGCAGAAACACAACACATCCTCACAGAGTCACAAGAGCAAGCTTCTACCCCAGTTGTAGTCACTGTGAATACAGTAATGAGTGGCAGCCAGTCTGAGCTGGCTAGTTACAGTTTTGTTAAAAGCAATGGGGACATTTGTGATAAAGTTGCAGTGAGAGTTGAGGATGTAGAGGCTTCCATGTCTGCAGAGGAAACTGCAGCTTTGTCTTAATGTGCAGAGCCATAAACAGTTTGTGTTTTAGTTGTCTAAACACTTGCCAAGAGATGAGGAACAGATGCTGTCACTGGATAGGATACACCCTGATTAAAGTCTGATATTATTTAACTAGAATGTTGTTGCACTTGAATGCACAGGAGACTATTTTGGTGTTTGAGTGAGGTGTTATATTCTTTTTATAGTCCTTACCAAATGGCGTTGGTAGTCGTTTCTGTCTACAACCTTCTGTCTTGTGTTCATTCAATCATTCTGACACAGATGCTCTTCCATCCCATGATGTCCATTTTTCCAGCATCTTCTTTCTTGGTCTCCCTCTGTGTCTTTTCTCTTCCAACTTTCCCACCACCTGTGTCTTTTCTCTTCCAATCATGATGTGTCTTTTCACTCCAACTTTTCTCACTCTCATGATCCCAGTCTGTGTCTTTTCTCTTCCACGACCAAAGAATGTAGATTGTCTTTTTCTAATGTGGGTAATCAGTTAGATTGTCTCTTTCTAATGTGGGTAATCAGTTCTCTTCGTGAGTCTGTTTTTTTAAAAACATCTCCATTACTCTTTTTATCTCTGCAGGGTATTCTCATTATTCATCTATAAAACCACATCTCCGCCACCTCCAAAGAATTGTCTACTAATGGGTGTTGTGTAACAGACAGACAAATAAGCAGATTTCCTCATTACATTTCCAGGGTAATGAGTACACTGATAAGTTAGCTGCTGCAGCAGCAGGCTACTTTATGATATCGCTGATGTGGAGAGGGCTGTTTAGTGCAACAGAACAGATTATACATACCTGGAGAGACAGATTCAGCGAGGAATGAGCAAAGGGTGATGACATTCAATATGCAGAGGAAAGAAGCAGGTTTGCTTATGGTCAGGTTACACCTAGCACTATTAGTATGGTAGTTTTTGTTACTGTTGTTGTTATTGTTGGCTATTGAAGAAGGAGCCAGAGCACCTGTGGCAATATCCTTAGTGCAGTGATGCCGATTCTTTATTATTTTGTGGCTAAAATAGTTGCAGTGTTTATAAAAGTATTGGCGATGTGTGAAGTGTACACAGTCTTTGTTAAACTGTGGGTTTTCGGGTATAGAATGATTAAGTTCAAAGTTAAAGTCGAGAATATTTACTTGATTACACTGGGTTTGACCCCATATGGTCCAGTTTCACTGTACAGAATGGCTAGCCACTTGCCTGTCATAAAGTACAAACTTCCTGGCTCTAGTTAAAATCTCCTCAAAACTGCGGTGACTCCCTGGTAGAAGGGTAGGCCAGATTAACAACAAACAAACAATGACATGTCTATGAACAAAAACCAATGACCATCAGGGAATTAGACTCATGGATATGATTTTATTTATAGGTGAATGATGAGAACATCAGTCTATATTCTCCTTGAGTATTTATTAAAAGATGTAGAGAAGCTGGCTTGCTGTTGATACACACCATCTATAAGTTGCTGACTGGTCTATAAAATTAAATATCTAGCATCATATGCTCGATGAGTCAGTGGCGTGTGAAGAGTCCTTTTGCTGGTTTGCTGAATATTTGCGATATTAAATGTATTATGTTTCTGTGGCAGCTACTGTGTTGAAAACCACATTTAACCGTTTGTACTGAAAGATAATAACCAAGGCAGCTTTGTTTGTGGGAGTAAGGAAGCTGATATTTTCTATGGTAGTAGCACAGTAGCTATATGCATACCTGCTAGCCCAATGGTTTTGGGTATGAATCTACAGGGTATCCCAAAAGCTTCCATACATAGGAAACAACTTTTTTAAACAAGAATAATTTTATTTATATAATTTGCTGTACATGACTACCATTGTTTTGAAAACACATTTTGATGCATGTCCTCCATATTGGTGGTATGTCTAGTTGTTGCATGTCCTCCATATTGGTGGTATGTCTAGTTGATGCATGTCCTCCATATTGGTGGTATGTCTAGTTGTTGCATGTCCTCCATATTGGTGGTATGTCTAGTTGTTGCATGTCCTCCATATTGGTTGTATGTCTAGTTTTTGCATATCCTCCATATTGGTGGTATGTCTAGTTGTCCTATGTCTGGAAACTTATGGGAAACCCCCGTAAAAGGCATATTTGTATAAGGCAGAATCTGTAAGGCACATATTTGTTTATAACTGATCTTTGACAGGTTATCCCAGTCTAAAATGGTTACAAGGAGTTGTCCTGGGAAGTAAAGATGCTGGCATGATGTTGACCACATCAGCCAGTTTGTGCCAGTTGATGAATAAAATGTGGGTCTAAAACCTTATGCCTAATTGGCTATTTGTGGGAAAATGGTTCTGTTCTTACTTTTCTCTAGTGATTGCTAAATGTTTACTGTAGTCTCTGCAGTATCTGACCTAATGTGGTGGAAGGGTAGTAACAAAAGTAAAGGACTCTTTTCCACACCTTTATGTGTATAGGGCATATATGGCTAGACCTATATTTTTATAGACCAGTCGGCTTAAGATGAATGATACGGTCAGCATCACGCCAGCCGCCTTTACTTCCCGGGACTGCACCAGGTACCCACTCAAGGCTGGGTCGACCTGGGAGCCAAGGTTCTTTTTGAAAAAAAGTACGCCTCCGCCAGGGAGCAAACCCACGACCTTCTGATCCGCGGCGAGCATCTAGCCACTCCGCCACGGTGACTCCCTGGTGGAAGGGTAGGCCAGATTAACAACAAACAAACAAAAACATGATGTGCAGGAGTTCTTTAAATAATAAGTTTCTATCCAGCCCACTTCAATAAAAACACTTTTTATACAGAAACTGGCTCTTGTTCACATTTGTTGACCTCTTAGTGCATTAAAGTACTTTTCTAAATATCTCTGATGAATTGTGCTATACATTTTAAATATTTATTATAGAAAAAGGAAGTCCAAAAAATAAAAATACTGTTCATCTTTTAAGAAAACATTTTTGTCTACCATAAAAAAAACTTTAAAACAAACTATGTGACACATGCTTGCAACGATTTGGCAAAGTAAAATATTCCTTATTTCATTACTGAGATGTTGAAAAAAAAAATAGGCCTGATAATATGGATCCCAGATAATTGGGGTTCTGCTTGACTTGTTTACAGTTTATAGTTTTTAGTTTATAGTTTTTAGTTTATAGTTTATCCATCAAAAGTTAGATTTGCTGGTGTAAATGCTTATAAATTAAATGGTATGTGCTTTTATTTTGAACATCTTCTGGATATCTTTATCAGTGTAGTTGAGAAAGAGACTTGCTAAGAGTCTTTAAAGTCAATCTTGATGTGTGGAAATTAATCATGGACAATCATCTGGTTTGTAAAAAAAAAAGATAAATCATGGGGAAGTTAATCTGTATCATGGTGGATTTATTTCAGAATCGACCTTGGTGGCCAGATCGACCCAACCAAAAATTGATACCAGGTAACTTCCTGGAAAGTAATGGTGATGGGTTTGTATTGACGACGTCATTCTCTAAATGCTGATTGATCTATAAAGGCATAGTGGTCCACTGATGAAGGTTGATTGTCACAACATCCTCCTTTGTGAGGCTGCTATAACTGGTCTTGTAAAGCTGAAAAATAAAGCTGACAAATACTTATGTTTTCCCAAGCTGACACACACATACATTTTTATCTATATATGTGGGTGTCCATGTGTGTGTGTGTATATATATATATATATATATATATATATATATATATATAAGTTTGTTAGTTGACAGATTATCATCATCACACATCGAACCATTCAGTCCATAAGTGCTCAGATTCCCTCTTCAGTATCTCTGTCAGCGTGCAGTTCTCTGTTGGTTTACTATTCTTCTTTGGGCCCCTGTGTATCGCTCTTGTCTGGCTTCCCCCCTTTTGATGTTATGTTCGTGTAGTCTCATCACTGTTGCAGATTCACCATCATTACTTGATTTGTTTTAATCGAGCCGCCTTTCTTAGGGCATTCAGTATATCAGCCCAGTCCATTGCTCGTCCATTTCCCACATGAGCATCACCTGCAAGTCTGCTAGCAACCCTTCTCGATCTTCTTGGGCATATGAAAGATAAATGCTCCTAAGGGCCGAATGTAAGAGATCCCTGCGTACCCAGTTTGAAACTAAAGTTCGCTCTCTCTTTCTCTCTCTCTCTCTCTCTCTCTCTCTCTCTCTCTCTCTCTCTCTCTCTCTCTCTCTCTCTCTCTCTCTCTCTCTCTCTCTCTCTCTCTCTCTCTCTCTCTCTCTTTCTTTCTCCCAAAAAAATTTGTTTGTTCATTCTCTCAGTAAATTTTGTTCGTTTTTGTCTATCTCTCTCGATATATTTCATTCGTTCTCTCTCCTCTCTCTGTGAAGTTGGAGTAATGTATCCCTTTGAATGTAAAATGTCTCTTTTCTTCCCATAAGGCGTGTTTAGAAAACGCGGGACACAATTTTTTTGACTAGTCGATACTCAAAATGTGCTATCAATGTCACGCTAGATGCCTTTACTTCCCATTCTCATCCTTATCATGTAGCAGGTCATTCGCAGAACGTCGCTCTCAAAACGGTCTGCCTGAAAACATAATATCGCGCTATCTCTCCCGCCTCGTGCACTTTCATATCCCAGGAGACACTTATATCCTGTGCCCATCTTCGTATTGATCGGCCCCTGCCTCTCCTTTCTGGTACCATGCCTTCTGCTATTATTATTTTGTAATCCAGCTTGGCACATGCTACGGCCAAATTATTTCAGCTTCTGAGACAACATACTGTTTATAAGCCAATCTTCCTTGATGTTCATATTTTTCAGAATGTCAATATTTGTTTTATTCTTTGTCCACGATATTCTGACAATCATTCTATAGCATTTTACCTCAAAATCCCCAAATTTCCTGCTTAAAAAATGTGAAATAGTCCACGACTCACATCCGTATGTTGCTAAAGGGAAGATGCAAACCATCAAAATTCTAACGTTGATTTCCTTGTTGGTGCTTAACCATAGACTTTTAACACTGTTTAATCTGTGTATTGTTATGGCCGTCCTGTTTTGAACTCTGCTGAATAATCTCCACTGCTGTTAATTATGATTATTTTATTATCTACGTCCTATTAAATTCTTTAGGCTGGACTGACTTTGGAGCCAGGGCACCATAAACACATTCTCTTTTCAATGAGGACTTCAACACATGACCACCAACCGAGTCGTAGTGAAAGCATGCTAAGCAGTTGCGTGTTTAGTTAAAAACTGTTTCTATTGTTTAACATATAAAGTTAAAGTCGAGGGGATAGACTACGGGTATTATCCCATATGATTTCGCCAGTCTCCGCAGAACGGCTAGCCTCCTACGGAGAGCGTCGCACAAAACAATAGCTGTCTAGCTCCTGCGATGATCCCTATGGATTTCCGTAAAACTGCACTGGTTACAGAACAACGCTGTCAAACGAACCCACGACCTTCACGGCGTGAGGTAAATAGCTTGACCACTTTGCCAAGGAGAAACAGGACTACAAAATCGACTTCAGCATTTTTGGCTGTTTGTGATTTTACTATTCAATCTTACGTTCAACAGTTTGCACTGCTTGCTGAATGATCGATTCTCAAAACCATTGTTGAAACCAACGCAAGGCCGTCTGCAGCCAAACCGTCCGCAGCTGGAATCTAACCCGGTATCACGGAGTTAAGAAGGTAGTTCGCAACGCCTGAATCACAGACGCCGGCGCAAGCATACTACCTATTGTAGCAATATGGCGCTTCTTACATATTGTACAAATGCACACGTCTAAACATACACACACACACACACACATATATTTATATGTATATATATATATATATGTGTATATATATATATATATATATATATATATATATATATATATATATATATATATATATATATATATATGACATCATTTTACTCTAAAAATATACCATCTTCAACATAATTTTTATATTTGTGTCTAAATCGCACTCACGCACGCAGGCGAGAGCGCGCGCGCACACACACACACTCACACACACAAACAAATTACTCAATCGGTATTCTGTAAAAATACATGTATTACAGTTATTTCATCAGTAACTTAAAAATATAATGCAAGAATTATCTATTTCAATTTCTTCACAAAATTAGTATACAATGTAATTCTTTTCCAGTGAAAGGGGGTAAAGCAGATAAAAATATATATTCTTCAATGTGCGGCTATGTCCAGTAGACTGTTGTACTTAGAAAATGCTCTTAAAGACAAGCTTTATGCAAACACATTTATTGACTGCTGTGGTTTTACGAGGCAATTGTACGTTCAGTAGTTTGCTATTGTTTGTCTACACAGTCGACGCTCATTCAGTTGTCTACTATTCCAACGTATTTTAGAAACCTGATTGGATGATAATTTGAAGTTATGAATACGGCGCTGGCAAACTAATCTTCCACCTACTGTCGCCTCCGGAGAGGGTCGCACAAAACACAAACTGTCTAGCTCCTGTGATGATCCCCACGGTTCTCCTTAAAACTGCACCCGTGAACTAAACGACGCAGCCAAATGATCCCACGACCTTCAGGGTGCAAGGCCTTCGCCAAGGAGTCACGGGGAAAATGTTTAAAAGGTAGCAGAAAATGTATTTGGAGTAAAGGCAGAATTTTAAATGTTGATCACTTCACTGATTAGAGCTGGCAACTTCCCGTCTTTCCAGACCACAGCTTGAAACTGTACTTGTAGAGAATCAACCAAGTCTTCTTTTACCGGAGTCAACAGCCGGGGAACACACACACACAAAATATGAAGTTGTCACGGATTTCTAGAAGTTCGTCGCTGAAGGGTCGCTCATGAGGAGCAGACTCCTCCTCGAACTGAGGCGTAGAATATAGGACAAACTTAAGACATGCTTAACGTGAAGTTAGCGTGGATACACTGCATTTGCATGTGGAAGATTAGTGACACTAGTTCAGTGATATTAGCTCCGAGGGGCGTGAGTTTTAACATTTAGCTTACGAATTTATATTAAGTTTACATATCTGCCTGTCTGTCCCTTCCCCCCCCCCCCCCCCAAGGGCTGGGTTTAGACGACTGTAGAGGCCCTAGGCTGTATAAAGCCATAAGGTCTATAAAAAGGTAAAGGTACCTTTTCCACGCCTTTAAGCGTATAGGGCATATAGGGCTAGACCTATATTTTTATAGACCAATCAGTACAAGATGGGTGATGTGGTCAGCATCACGCCGGCAGCATTCACTTCCTGGGACTGCACCCGGAACCCACTCAAGGGTGAGAAGGTTATTTTTGAAAAAAGTCTGCTTCCGCAAGGGAGCGAACTTACGACCTTCCGATCCGCACGCAAGCGTCTAGCCGCTACGACACAGCGACTCCTATAAGGCCTATATCGTTTTTAATTGCACGAGCTAATCTCATAAAACTTTAAAATATTTTCGCCTTTTAAATATAGCGATAATGGAAATCATTTTTTGTTTTATGTCTTGTTACAAGAAATTATAATGATTGTGTTTGCACCACCGTAGAAATTAAATTACATATTTTTCTACTTCAAGAATATAAAAATAAGAATTGTAGGAGCATGTATCTTTCCTGTGGCTACATACGGATGAGAGTCGTAGACTATATCTCAGTCTTTAAGAAAGAGAATAGGGGCTTTTGAGCTGAAATGCTATAGAAAGATTCTCAGAATATCTTGGACAAAGAAGATGAGAAATATTGACATCTTGAAAGATCTAAACATCAGGGAAGATTGGCTAATAAACAGCATCCTTTCTCGAAAGCTGAAATTTGTTGGTCATATCAAGCGCCACAACAGATTGGAAAAAATTATAGCAGAAGGCATGGTACCAGAAAGGAAGCGCAGGGGCCGACCGACACGAGGATGGGCACAGGATATAAGTGACTCCTTGAGTGTGAAAGTGCATGAGGCGGGAGAACTGGCGAGAGACTGAGTTTCTTTCAGGCAGACTGTGATGAGAGCGACGTTCTGCAAAGGACCTGCTACATGATGATGATTCTTCTACTACGCTCTATAAAAGAAAATTGCACTGAAAATATAAGAAAACTGCATATAAGAAAGAAAAAAAAAGGAATTTGTTGAGAGCCCAGCAAATTGTTTAGCCTTGAGCTGTAGGGTATTCGGCTTATACCTAAATCCGGGACTTCATACCTGTCGTTTTTCCATTTGGACTGCCAAATGGAGATTGGACAACCAAAAATTACACAGTCACATTCTAGGTCGCAAACCGATGGGGACAATCCCATATTGTACACGCCTTTTTAGATGCAAATATATTTGTCTTCAGCATTCCGAGACCTCGAGGTTTATTGCTGCAAACATCACCCGCCTCCTTTCATCTCTCTGATTGGCCTTCTCTTTCTAGTTGGTGGCCCACGTTTTTTAGGTCTGTCTGGACATTATTTCTCTATCGTCTTCTTTGTCTGCCTTGTGGTATACGACCATTCATCTCCCTTGTGTATACAGTTTCACTTCTCTGTCATCTAACATTCTCTCTATATACACCAACCATTTCAGTCTATTAGCTCTCATGATACCAATTATCAAAGCTGATTTAAACGCTGTAAAAGGGCTACTATAGGCTTTCAAGCTTTTTATAAATTAAAAGCAATTACCACATGTGTAATAATAATAGTATACATCCGTGCATCACAGGTACTCAATACCTAACCATATGGCCCATGGCTAGTTGCGGATCCTTTACAGGACGTTGCAGAACCAACCCCATCAGCCCCTGGATGTTGTGTGATTTTTCTAGGCAAATTTACGTGCAGTAGTTTGCCATTTCTTCCTGGACGGTCGGCTTTCTTGATCCCACTGTCGAAACCAACGCATGGCGCATGGCCCGCAGCTGGAATCGAACATGGCATCCCGGCATTACGAAGCGTTCGCATCGACTTAGCCACAATGCCAAAATATGGCCTATGACAAAATAGAATAATTAAATGAGAAATGTGTAGTTACGTGTACAACGTGTATAACTTTAATGATGTAACAGCGAATCAGGAACACATTATACACCATTTACCCTAACGATTGGAATCGTGGGTTGGCTGCCTGGAGAAGCCGGACTTTTTTCAAAAATGACGTTGACTCTCATGTCGACCCAGCCTTGAGTGGGTACCGAGTGCAGTCCTGGGAAATAAAGGCGGCCGGCGTGATGCTGACCGCATCATCCATCCTGTGCCGATTGGTCTATAAAAATATAGGTCTAGCCCTATATGCCCTATACGTCTAAAGTCGTGAAAAAAAGGAGCTTTACTTTGTTTTAACCATGACGATGCGGGGCATATACATTTTATGTTTTGTATATTTGAGTAAAACATTTGTCTATAAAGTGTAGATGGCTAATATAGTCCGTTCATAAATGCTTGAATACGTTTGCAATCTATTTTCTCGAAAACTGCCTATTCAATCGCATTGGTTTTGTAACCTACTTGCCAATATCTTCTCCAGTACTTTACCAACGGTGTTTTGTAAGGTTCTGATCCCAAAGCCGCTGAGTGTTGAACTGTCCTTGTCAGGCTTGGGAAGTGGAATCAGGTAGCTGTGCATCCATTCTTGTGAGACTAAAGCAGTCCTAATGCCTTGGTTGAAACAGTTATGTCCACCAGGTCTGCATATGCCTCAGGGAGAGCCTACAGAGCTAGATCCAAGTTAGTATCAGTTCATTAATTTGCCAAGTCATGCAAGAGTTAACATGTTCAAATATATAGTTTTCAACAAGAGTAACAAAACTAAACATACAAAAAATAAATAATAATTAATAATTAAAAATTTTATCCAGGAGAGAGTCTACGTGGCTACTTTTGGTTTTGTCGTACAAACTTTCATTACTGACTTGATTTACTAATTTTTGGACAGTATTATGTTTTGTTATGTTATCACAACAGACGTCTCTGTACATTTGGCATTCACTTCCGATACCTTTGCTGAATGTTTTCTTGTAGACGGTGGCATAGCCATACTTCTGGTAATCCTAGTTTCAGCTTCATAGCAAACGGGTCACCCCATAGTTGCTCCGCTCCTGTGCCAACGAAAAACACACGTAGCTCACAGTGTCACGCCATGCACTCAATTCAGAAGCTGGGCGACGAAATTTTATCCTTTTAGTCTACAAATGGAGCATACTTCCAGGTCACTTAATCATGGTAGTATCAGATTCGTCATTATTTACTAGCAAAGTCCATACAGCGTTCATAGCTGCTGTTCTGTCCATGATTCTTCGCGCATGCCTTGGTACATTACTTGCCAGTTGATCCGCTAGTTCCTTGCCGTTTACGCTAGAATAACCAGTTGCTTAGACAAACCCGAAGCAAGAAAGTCTAACGGTGGTGTGGAACAATAGTCTTTAGCCTGAGGATTTAGGTCCGCATAGCTGCTTAAGTCGCCACGGATTTTGCAGGTTACAAATTTTAGTGACCCCCCCCCCCTACCCTCCCCCATCCCCACCGATAGAAAAATAGTCACAGTGCCTAGGACTTGAACCTGGGTCTAGCGCTCCTAACGTCTCAGTGACTTTGCAGGGAAATAGTGTAGTCGTTTGCCTCGCCTTCTCAAAATCATGGATCTGCTTTTGAACCTCCGTCGTTTGATTCATGAGTGCAACGAGTATCAGCCACAACTTGTGGATTGTCCATACAGTTTTGGATGTCATTTTGTATGCAACACTCTCGGACGTGCACAAAAGGGACCGAACTAAAAATGGATACACCCTGGTGAACTGAATTTGTTCTTCTCACATTTAATCACCCATTTAAAAGTCAACATTGCTTATCTGATGATTGTTTCAAACCTTAAATCCCTAAGTAAAGATTGCCGGTGTAATGCTGACCCCATTACCCATCTAGTGCCGATTGGTCTGTAAAAATATGGGTGCTCTTCACATATGCCCGATGCGCCTAAAGGCGTGAAAAGGGATCTTTACTTTTACTTATTTTAATTAAATCCCTAACTTGCACAGTCCGTGGTAACAAAAAAATAAAAAACATCATTATCATACCGTTGTGACGTTTATAAGACTTACGGCGTTCAGTTTATAAGACTTACGGTATGCAGTCTATAAGACTTACAGTGTGCAGTCTATAAGACTTACAGTGTGCAGTCTATAAGACGTACGGTATGCAGTCTATAAGACTTACGGCGTGCAGTCTACAAGACTTACAGTGTGCAGTCTATAAGACGTACGGTATGCAGTCTATAAGACTTACGGTATGCAGTCTATAAGACTTACCGTATGCAGTCTATAAGACTTACGGTATGCAGTCTATAAGACTTACGGTATGCAGTCTATAAGACTAACGGCGTGCAGTCTATAAGACTTACGGCGTGCAGTCTATAAGACTTACAGTGTGCAGTCTATAAGACTTACGGCATGCAGTCTATAAGACTTACGGTATGCAGTCTACAAGACTTACGGCGTTCAGTTTATAAGACTTACAGTGTGCAGTCTATAAGACTTACGGTATGCAGTCTATAAGACTAACGGCGTGCAGTCTATAAGACTTACGGCGTGCAGTCTATAAGACTTACAGTGTGCAGTGTATAAGACTTACGGTATGCAGTCTACAAGACTTACGGCGTTCAGTTTACAAGACTTACAGTGTGCAGTCTATAAGACTTACGGTATGCAGTCTATAAGACTTACGGCGTGTAGTCTATAAGACTTACGGCGTGCAGTCTATAAGACTTACGGCGTGCAGTCTATAAGACTTACGGCGTGCAGTCTATAAGACCTACAGTGTGCAGTCTATAAGACTTACGGCATACAGTCTATAAGACTTACGGCGTGCAGTCTATAAGACTTACAGTGTGCAGTCTATAAGACTTACGGCGTGTAGTCTATAAGACTTACGGTATGCAATCTATAAGACTTACGGCGTGCAGTCTATAAGACTTACGGCGTGCAGTCTATAAGACCTACAGTGTGCAGTCTATAAGACTTACGGCATACAGTCTATAAGACTTACGGCGTGCAGTCTATAAGACTTACAGTGTGCAGTCTATAAGACTTACGGTATGCAGTCTATAAGACTTACGGCGTGTAGTCTATAAGACTTACGGCGTGCAGTCTATAAGACTTACGGCGTGCAGTCTATAAGACTTACGGCGTGCAGTCTACTGACCACTAACCACACTACATTCGGACTTTAGACTAAGAGCAAAACCCCGCCCTACGCTGACGTAAGACATTTTCATCATAAAGGCAGCACACGCGACCTAAATTTTGCATCGATAAATCTGACTACGCTATGGGATAGACAATCATCTGGTAAGACGATGCGAAATAATTGGTTTCTTCAGCATTACTGTACTCCCTCATTTACTCCCCAAAACAAGCTTATGAAGCGGTTGGTTTGGAGAGCGGACATTGAGAAGTTAAACACGAAGAAAGAAGCGACAATTCTTTTGGTTTTTTTCTTTCTCCCCAACATTAAAAGACTGACTGATCACTAAATTTGCTCGTTTCCAAACGAACTGCTAGAAAACTGAAAATGTAGACGGTGTCAGTCGGATTGGCGTCTGATATGTGGCTCTCGGATCAGTAACAATTTAAGTTAGACTTCTGTGGAGACGGAAACAGCACAAATAAATTTATATAAGGTAATATAAAATCATTCCAAATTACAAAAAAATATTGATAACTACAGCATCTTCAAATTGGCAGCAAAAAATGCATCTGAAAAAATGCATAAAAATAATATATATGAATGATAGGACACAGTTTAATAAATTAAAATATAACTGCAACACAGCAGGAAGAGGTTCTTTCAAATTAAACAAAATAAAAAAATAAAAGAAACGAGATCAAGATTTGTCTGGATCCTGTTCTGTGTAACGATGGAACCTACAGCTCTACTTTGAAACAGGAGGACTGTTAACAGCTTGTCTTTATGACTTTAAGATACAACTTTGGTAGCAGATAGTGCACCTGTCTTAGAAACAGCTTGCTGTTTGACGTCGTTCTTAGAAATAGTTCCATGTCTTAAGTTTAGTTTTCTGTCTTAGAAATATTTCTATGTCTTATGTTCAGTTTTCTGTCTTAGAAATATTTCTATGTCTTATGTTCAGTTTTCTGTCTTTAAAACAAGTTCAGTTTTGTGTCTTAGATATATTTCCATGTTTCGGTTTAATTTTCTGTCTTTAAAACAATTCGCTGTTTGACGTAGTTCTTAGAAATAGTTCCATGTCTTAGGTTCAGCTGTATGTCTTAGAAAAAGTTCGCTGTTTGAGATGTCAACCTTTTTTCAACTATATGTAGCGTCTTAGATATGGTTCTATGCGGCTGCGTCAATATAAAAAAAAACACATGGGGGTAGGGAAGGGGGAACAAAGAGGGTTGGGGAAAGGGGGTGGGGGGGGGGGGGTTTCTAGGGCCTGAGTCCCAAGGTTCCAGCTCCTACAGGTATATATCTCAGGTATAGTTTTTATATGTTAGCAAAGTAAGGTGACATATCCACAGTGTCTAACGTATAGCGTTCTGTCTTTAAAAAAGTTCCATATCTTATGTATAGTTTTTAGCTTTAGAAAATCTTCGCTGTTAAACATGTCATCATTGTCTCATACAAGAAGTAGTAGTTTCATGTCTTAGGTATAGTTTGTGCGTGTGTGTGTGTATGTGTGTGTATGTGTGTGTATGTGTGTGTGTGTGCGTCTTAAAAACGTTTTCCTGTTGGACATGCCAATATTGTCTTAAGTATAATGTCCTGTCTTAGAAAAAGTATCTCTTACGTATATCAGTTCCCTCATTTATGTATAGTTTTCTATCTTAGAAACAGTTCGCCATTTGACATGACTACTTTGTTTTACATATAAGAGTCTGTCTTAGAGGAAGTTCCGTGTCAGTATATATTTGTAAACATATGTATATATATACCTTTTCAGACTCTTCTACGTTGTAGGGGTGTCACGTTGTCTTCCCTCCAATTACATTTGCGCCGATGTCAGGTGCTCTATACTACACGACGACACAGCTTTCAACGACCCCAGAACATATATATCTGGCCCTAACCCAAACCCCCATACCCATAGCCTCAGCCTAGGTCACGCAACAGACTCTTTTTGAAGAAAGCAGTACAACGTGACACCCCGGTGACCTAGATCAGACTGAGACAGTGTGTAGATGGGCTGAGAACCGTGAACAGGTCCAAATCTGTAATAAATGTCTTACATACTGCGTCGTCTCTCCTATTTTATCCCTCCTCGTTAAACACAAAGACATACACATTTATACAGGGTGTATTTTTAATGACTGCGGGGTAATGTAAAATTTACTGCTATGTTAGTTGTGTATCCTTTATAGGACGTTGCAGAACCAACCCCAGCATTTTTTGTGTGTGTGGCTGTTGTGGTTTTTCTAGGCAAGTTTACGTCTAGTAGTTTGCCATTGCGTCTGGACGGTCAGCTTCTTGATACCACTGTCGAAACCAAGGCGTCAGTCCCGCTGCTGGGATCGAACCCGGCACCCTGGCGTTAGGAAGTATACTGCTATAGTGTGTCTTATTTTGGGTACTGTTTTCCACATTACAGCTCTATTCACAGTTGATTCCTCTGTTTACACTGCTAAGGATATTAGGATGAAGCATTTAAATATCAGGTAATGACATAATAAATTATTTAAAAACCACATTTCAATACCTGCTACCTTTGAAGAACACATGCTCGACCAGAATACCCTTTCATCAAAAGTCAACAACATTATAGCTAAGATTAATTACTTAAACACCGATGTATAGCAGTGATTTTCTAAAATAACAGTTACATGACGATCGCAACATGGCGTAATATATAAAATTAATTACGCTGAACAAATAATTGATTTTTAAAAGTCTACAGTCATTAAACATACACCCTATAATTCGGAAGTGTATCAGAAGAAAGATACATTGGACTCATGGTCTTTTCCCACCTTTTTTAAGCCATATGGGTGATATACAAGGCTATGATGGTTATAATGGTAAATAGATAAAGCATAACTAAAACAAAACGTAACAAGCATGTTATAAGTCTTTTTGTCGCCCTCTCTTTTTCTCCACTTCCTCTTTCACCCTTTCGGGTGTCGAGGTATAAGATTCGGTTTTTTTTTGCTCTTCTGGCTGCTTCGAACATATACAAATCGTGATGATGTAGAGTTTATCGATGTTATCTTTCTATCTACCTTGATCTACCTCGTGTTCTATGACGTTCTTTTCTTTTTTATACACCTTGTATGGTATTTCGTTACACCGTATCCTCAAGTGGGCAAACTATTTGATTTTACAAGTTACGGTCATGAACACTACTTCTCGTCCTCTTAGCTACACTCACACAGTTGTTACTTTAACTCGTTTTACCTGAAACACTTGTTACTTAAAATTGTTCTACTGGAAAAAAATTAATATTTAAAAATGTTCTAACTGAAACACGTGTTACAATCTTCTACTTGAAACACTGGCTGGTTAAAACTGTTCTACCAGAAACATTTCTTGATCAAGTGTTTTCTATCACAAACATTTCTTTTTATCTTAAACTTGTATCTTAAACATTTGTTTCTTGAAGTTGTTCTACGTGCAATATGTTTTACTTACATTTGTTCTATCTCAAACATTTGCTATTGTAACTTATTCTTTCTACCTGCGTTATTTGTTAATTAAATTAGTTCTACCTCAAAATTTTGTTACTTTAACTGATTCTACCTGCAATATTTGTTTTTTAAACTTTGTTAGGTCGTCCTCTTCTGTCTATATTTGAAACTTTGTTAGGTCGTCCTCTTCTGTCTATATTTTAAACTTTGTTAGGTCGTCCTCTTCTGTCTATATTTTAAACTTTGTTAGGTCGTCCTCTTCTGTCTATATTTTAAACTTTGTTAGGTCGTCCTCTTCTGTCTATATTTTAAACTTTGTTAGGTCGTCCTCTTCTGTCTATATTTTAAACTTTGTTAGGTCGTCCTCTTCTGTCTATATTTTAAACTTTGTTAGGTCGTCCTCTTCTGTCTATATTTTAAACTTTGTTAGGTCGTCCTCTTCTGTCTATATTTTAAACTTTGTTAGGTCGTCCTCTTCTGTCTATATTTTAAACTTTGTTAGGTCGTCCTCTTCTGTCTATATTTTAAACTGTGTTAGGTCGTCCTCTTCTGTCTATATTTTAAACTGTGTTAGGTCGTCCTCTTCTGTCTATATTTTAAACTTTGTTAGGTCGTCCTCTTCTGTCTATATTTGAAACTTTGTTAGGTCGTCCTCTTCTGTCTATATTTTAAACTTTGTTAGGTCGTCCTCTTCTGTCTATATTTTAAACTTTGTTAGGTCGTCCTCTTCTGTCTATATTTTAAACTTTGTTAGGTCGTCGTCCTCTTCTGTCTATATTTTAAACTTTGTTAGGTCGTCCTCTTCTGTCTATATTTTAAACTTTGTTAGGTCGTCCTCTTCTGTCTATATTTTAAACTTTGTTAGGTCGTCCTCTTCTGTCTATATTTTAAACTTTGTTAGGTCGTCCTCTTCTGTCTATATTTTAAACTTTGTTAGGTCGTCCTCTTCTGTCTATATTTTAAACTTTGTTAGGTCGTCCTCTTCTGTCTATATTTTAAACTTAGTTAGGTCGTCCTCTTCTGTCTATATTTTAAACTTTGTTAGGTCGTCCTCTTCTGTCTATATTTTAAACTTTGTTAGGTCGTCCTCTTCTGTCTATATTTTAAACTTGTTAGGTCGTCCTCTTCTGTCTATATTTTAAACTTTGTTAGGTCGTCCTCTTCTGTCTATATTTTAAACTTTGTTAGGTCGTCCTCTTCTGTCTATATTTTAAACTTTGTTACTTTGTCCTCTTGTGTCTATATTTTAAAACTTTGTTAGGTCGTCCTCTTCTGTCTATATTTTAAACTTTGTTAGGTCGTCCTCTTCTGTCTATATTTTAAACTTTGTTAGGTCGTCCTCTTCTGTCTATATTTTTAAACTTTGTTAGGTCGTCCTCTTCTGTCTATATTTTAAACTTTGTTAGGTCGTCCTCGTCTGTCTATATTTTAAACTTTGTTAGGTCGTCCTCTTCTGTCTATATTTTAAACTTTGTTAGGTCGTCCTCTTCTGTCTATATTTTAAAACTTTGTTAGGTCGTCCTCTTCTGTCTATATTTTAAACTTTGTTAGGGTCGTCCTCTTCTGTCTATATTTTAAACTTTGTTAGGTCGTCCTCTTCTGTCTATATTTTAAACTTTGTTAGGTCGTCCTCTTCTGTCTATATTTTAAACTTTGTTAGGTCGTCCTCTTCTGTCTATATTTTAAACTTTGTTACTTTGTCCTCTTGTGTCTATATTTTAAACTTTGTTAGGTCGTCCTCTTCTGTCTATATTTTAAACTTTGTTAGGTCGTCCTCTTCTGTCTATATTTTAAACTTTGTTAGGTCGTCCTCTTCTGTCTATATTTTAAACTTTGTTAGGTCGTCCTCTTCTGTCTATATTTTAAACTTTGTTAGGTCGTCCTCTTCTGTCTATATTTTAAACTTTGTTAGGTCGTCCTCTTTTGTCTATATTTTAAACTTAAAAGTGTCCTAACAATTATTGCTCAACTTTTTTTAATACCGTAAGTTACAACTCAAGTCCGATGGTGTCAGTACCGTAGAATTATAGCCTAACTCACGTTTGATGGTGTCGGAACCGTGAAATATAGCCTAACTCACGTCCGATTGAGTCAGTACCGTAAAATTATAGCCTAACTCACGTCCGATTGAGTCAGTACCGTAAAATTATAGCCTAACTCACGTCCGATTGAGTCAGTACCGTAAAATTATAGCCTAACTCACGTCCGATTGAGTCAGTACCGTAAAATTATAGCCTAACTCACGTCCGATTGAGTCAGTACCGTAAAATTATAGCCTAACTCACGTCCCATTGAGTCAGTACCGTAAAATTATAGCCTAACTCACGTCCGATTGAGTCAGTACCGTAAAATTATAGCCTAACTCACGTCCGATTGAGTCAGTACCGTAAAATTATAGCCTAACTCACGTCCGATTGAGTCAGTACCGTAAAATTATAGCCTAACTCACGTCCGATTGAGTCAGTACCGTAGAGTCATAGCCTAGGCCAGTACTCACCACAATGTTTCTATTACAATGAAGCTGGAAGAAATTATGCCTCATTAAAAGGAACTATTGAACGTAAATTTGTCTAGAAAAACTACAATAGCCAAAACAAATTCTGGGGTTGGTTCTGCAACGTCTTGCAAAGGACTTACAACTAACTATAATTAAAAGGTGCCGGTTCCGCGCACCGTTGCATGTCGCCAGGGAAACAAGTCATGATTTTACTACACCTATAGAGGACACATAAATACTACTTGTAGGTAACAAATAAGTTGTCGAAGTGTTTTACTTTGCCATGACTACGAATTTCCCAAAAGCGTGGTGTAAAAAAAAGACGGAAAAAGGGGGGGGGGGGGGGGGGAGGTGTCCCACATTCAAGGATTCAAAAACTAAACTCCCCGTGTAGATTCAGATGTTTTTTTTTTTTTATGCGTAAAAGGAATAGACTTAACCCCCCCCCCCCCCCCCTTTTTTTTTTTTTTTTTCACCCCTTTTTCCAACTCTGTTAAAATATCACACAATTCGACTAATTAAGTGTTTTATTTGAAGCCGGAGTACATTTCACTGTGAGGTGAAGAAACACAAGACCGCTGGGTTAGCTAGTGAGGATCATAGCTACTTTGCTATTGCGAACTCTATTAATGTGTTTATTATGGTCATTAAATTTTCTTTTAGTTTTGTAACTAATGCGATTCTTTTCATGACACATTCTTCTTCTTCTTCTTCTTCTTCTTCTTCTTCTTCTTCTTCTTCTTCTTCTTCTTCTTCTTCTTCTTCTTCTTCTTCTTCTTCTTCTTCTTCTTCTTCTTCTTCTTCTTCTTCACTTCCTCTTCTACCGCTGTGGGTGTCGAGGGAGATATAAGGTTCTGTCTCTAGCTCTTCTGGCCGCCTCGACCATAGGCACATCGTGCTGTTGTAGAGTTTCTCTGATGTTATCCTTCCATCTTGTTCTTGGTCTCCCTTGTGCTCTACGTCCTTCTTCTCTTTCCATGTATGCTTTGTATGGTATGGTGTCACAAGGCATTCTCTCTAAGTGGGCAAACAATTTCACCTGCTGTCTTCGTATGTAATTTAGAATTGGTTCTGTGCCGACTTTTTCTCTTATGATCTCTTTCCTCATCTTATCTCTTATGGTCACTCCTACAGCCCTTCTCAGACATCTCATCTCCATGGTTACCAATTCATGACATATTTACTTTACTGAAATTCTTACAGCTTTCGCTTGCGTTTATGGCCTCCTGAGAAAGGCTTCTTGCACGAAATGAAAATGTATGTGATGGCTTATTAATTTTATAAACTCAAAAATATAAGCGAATAATTTATATATACATTGTGCTGAAAAATGCTTAGGACACGCAATGACAGTTATCTCGGAGGAACATAAAAACAAGAAACACATTATTTTACCAATCAGTTCACACTGTCACCCAATCAAATTACATATGTATGAATTGTTAACCAATCATTTGACAGGCAGTGATATTGTTAACCAATCAGATTACATATGTATAGACTGTTAACCAATCATTTGACAGGCAGTGACATTGTTAACCAATCATTTGACAGGCAGTGACATTGTTAACCAATCATTTGACAGGCAGTGACATTGTTAACCAATCATTTGACAGGCAGTGACATTGTTAACCAATCAGATTACATATGTATAAACTGTTAACCAATCATTTGACATGCAGTGACATTGTTAACCAATCAGATTACATATGTATAAAGTGTTAACCAATCATTTGACAGGCACTGACACTGCTGACCAGAGGCTGCAATATAGCCCGGCAATAAATATGGCCTAATGATTGAACGCGGTTTCCGGGACCTCGCCACCGGTGATACTCATCAACATGGTGGCACTTTGTGTGATCGGGTGTTTATCGCTTGTGTGATGTCCTAGTTTGGTAAAATGTACTACTACCACCATCTCCTTTTTTTTTTGAAGCTCCACTCTGGCTTTTGCCTGAGGCAATAAATATAACCGGGCCATAAATATGGCTTAACGGGTGAACGGGGTTTTTGGGACCTCTCCACGGGTGATCATCATCCGCATGATGGCACTTTGTGTCACCAGGTGGTTATCGCTTTGTGTGATGTCCTGGTGGAGTACAACATACATACATACACACATACATACATGCATACATACATACATACATAATACACAGACAGACAGACAGACAGACAGACAAGCAGGCAGGCAGGCAGGCAGGCAAGCAGGCAGGCAGGCAGACAGACAGACAGACAGACAGACAGACAGACAGACAGACAGACAGACAGACAGACAGACAGACAGACAGACAGACAGACAGGCAGGCAAGCAGGCAGGCAGGCAAGCAGGCAGGCAGACAGACAGAGAGACAGACAGACAGGCAGACCACGACCGGCTCCAACTGGAGCCGGTCGTGGACAGAAAGACAAAAACTGTCAACCATTTGGTATGTAAAGATGCTGTTTACCAATCATATGGCATAGGTCTACTCTTTTGAGTCCAAGTCTACTCTTTTGACCAACTATCTCATATATATGTAGACGTAGTTGACCAATCCCAAAACGTCTGAATAAACTGCCAACCAATCATTTTACATGTGGAGATAATTTTTACCAGTCATATGAAATATTTATAAACTGTTAATCACATGACACGCGTATACGTGTTTATGTTTTTTAACCGACCATACAATATTTGATCTTCTATCACGCTAGTCTATATTCAGATCATCAAAATTAACAGATTATGAAAGCAGTAATTAAAATAAACCAGGTCATGAAGATGGAAGGCACTGGGTCGATACCGCGGCTCTCTGCATTACCTGAAATATAAAAGAAGAGAAAAGTCAGATGTGACTATATAATCAGGAAAATAAATAACAACTGAAAATGAGATGCCTGAGAAGAGAAGCAAGTGTGACCAAAGGAAATAAAATCAGCAACGAGGTCATAAGAGGAAAAAAATAAAACGAATAGTAGACTAAACAAAGACAGTCCGGTTAAAATGGACGTTAGACAGCGGCGCCGTTCGGAACTGAGGCAATTTTTTTGCTTCTGCCGGACGGTGGCCGATGCATTTTTGCTCCATTTGTAGACTGGATATAGTTTCGTCGCCCAGCTTCTGAGTTGAATGCATGGCGTGACCCTGTGAGCTGCGGATTGCATTTGGAATGTTTTTTTTTCGACTGTGACCAACGTGGTGGTGTGAATTGTAGATTCAGAAAATGGCGCGATGCCTGTCGTTCAATGCTTGCGGGACCCGTATTAAAATTGATCACGCGGACAACTGCTGATCTGTTGACGACAAGTTCTGCTATCATCAATGATGAACTGCATTTCTAATGTTGGACTGTTAGCACTTCGGATGGCTACCATATGCTTTAATGCGAGTGTATGCTAGATATGCTGAGACAGCAGTCTGTCAATCTTTCCACAAGGGACTGTGATAGACATTCTGAGTGTTTTTCGCTGGCACAGAAGCGGAGCAAAGATGGTTGCAACCCGTTTGCTATGAAGCTGAAACTAAGACTACCATACTACCATACTACCATACAGTAACTAAAATAGTTAATCGCTTGCAGGGAATGTCTTGGGACACGTACAAAGCATACACTCAAAGAAGACAGAGTCGTTGATCACGAGTCAGACCCGGGAAAAAATGGATAGAGAACACAAGAGAAGCTCTACAACAATATAATGTAACCAGAAGAGCAAGAAGCAGAAAATTGTATCTCTTTTGA
Organism: Candidula unifasciata; assembly: GCA_905116865.2. Lineage (NCBI taxonomy): Eukaryota > Metazoa > Mollusca > Gastropoda > Stylommatophora > Geomitridae > Candidula > Candidula unifasciata. Next base: position 8,557 of record CAJHNH020001791.1, on the reverse strand, counting down.
CACCCAAAGCGGTTTAAAAATGATTTTAAGAAAAAGAAGAAGAAGAAGAAGAAGAAGAAGAAGAAGAAGAAGAAGAAGAAGAAGAAAGAAGAAGAAGAAAAAGAAGAAGAAGAAGAAGAAGAAGAAGTAGAAGAGAAGAAGAAGAAGAAAAAGCAGAAGAAGAAGAAGAAGAAGAAGAAGAAGAAGAAGAAGAAGAAGAAGAAGAAGAAGAAGAAGAAGAAGAAGAAGAAGAAGAAGAAGAAGAAGAAGAAGAAGAAGAAGAAGAAGAAAAAGAAGAAGAAGAAGAAGAAGAAGAAGAAGAAGAAGAAGAAGAAGAAGAAGAAGAAGAAGAAGAAGAAGAAGAAGAAGAAGAAGAAGAAGAAGAAGAAGAAAAAAAAGAAGAAGAAGAAGAAGAAGAAGAAGAAGAAGAAGAAGAAGAAGAAGAAGAAGAAGAAGAAGAAGAAGAAGAAGAAGAAGATATATGAAGAAGATAATAGAAGGAAGAGGGAGAGGAGGAGAAGGAAGAGGAAGAAGAATAGAGATTGTTATAACAATACACTGTCTAACAATTAAATAATGAGATTGATTTTATTATGGCAAAAATAAACACAGCATGGAGCCAATGGTGCCTTTGAAAGTGCATTGAAAAGGGTCATTTGATGACATAAGCTTATAAGGATCAAAGTTTATCAGTTCAACATAGTTCATCATATTACACATTGATCCACGTAAACTTCTGTTGCCAGTTCAGCTGTGTCAAGAGCGCATTCCGAGTTTTAAACTGGTCCCATGAAGAATAAGCAACGACGCAACCGTCCGAAGCTATACAAAATGGCGGGTAACTTTTCGTATGCTAACCGGATGGAATTACAATTTTACCAGTTTATAGATAATCAGCATGCACATAAAAAAGTACCCCCCCCCCCCACCCCCGAAAAAAAAGGCTGAAAAAAATATGCCCTTCTTACCATCTTTGTGCTATCAATGCATGACGTAGACAGTCCTAGAAAAACAAAACCTTATTATAGTCTGCGATATTTACGATATTTGTCCCAGAAATAATATCTCTGCTGCTTTAAATAAAGTTCTCAATTTTTTCACATGGCAAGCTTCAATTATATAGCAGAAGATGTTCAATATAAACTATTTCATAACACAACAAAGATACATATCCAATAACAGCCAAAGTCGAGGAGAAATTAAATGGAAAAAAAAAATTAAAGCAAGGCAAATATGAAGGCATTGATGGGATAAATAAGTCAGTGGCCATGAATGTGTTAAAAAAAATTAATGACAATGTTTTACAACAGCCTTCAAAAATAGTCTACTAATCGTGTACTAAAAAAGAACACGCAAAATAAAAATAATTTTTATTTAACTACTTGAGCCTGCAAGTCATGCGGCGAAAAGTAAAAAAAAAAATATCAATAAACTGTGAGGGAAACTACTCGCACGAGCATGTTATAAAGATTTAACCATATAGTTATTTAAAAAAAAAAAAAAAATGCACGACAAGAAACTTATATGACCCACTAACTGTCGCCACTTCTTGCTAGTTTGTAATGATGCATTTCGCAGCGTTTGTCCTAGTTTACTCCCAGCTTTCGGCAGTGTCCAGCTGTTAGCATTTAAAGTAAACAAAATCCAAATCTGTTGCCGGAGAATTCTGGAGACCGGTGAAATTATAGGGAAGATCAATTCATCTACACGGATGGCTCTGTGTTGAAGGGCAGACAAAGTGCATGGGGAGGGAGGGGGGGGAGTTATGGCAAGGCGAATGGACGTCACTTAGTGTAGCAAAGCCTGGCATATGAAATCACAACGTCTAGTTTGAGAATGGAGGTGGAGGCAGTCACTGCTGACTTGTGCTGGCTTGAGAATCAGCTGTACACACATGCCATGATTGTCACTGATTCACAGAGTATCTTAAAAAGGGTGTAGTCAGGGATTCTCCGTGCAGAGTGGTAACATCACTTCAGAGATCCCGGGTAGTTAATATCTATTGGATATTCTCTCCAGGTCATGCCAGTGTGTAGGGAAATGAGCAGGCAGATAGACTAGCCGGTTCTGCACCACTTGGTGGGGAACTGATGTATAACAAGCTAGACGTTGTGAGGGCCCTCTGATATCTGTGCGTAGTCTGGTAGTCTGGTAGTCTTAGTTTCAGCTTCATAGCAAATGGGTCACCCCATCTTTGCTCCGCTCCTGTGCGAACGAAAAACACACAGTCCCTTGTGGAAAGATTGACAGACTGCTGTCTCAGCATATCTAGCATACACTCGCATTAAAGCATACAGTAGCCATCCGAAGTGCTAACACAAACAGTCCGACATCAGAAATGCTGTTCATCATTGATGGTAGCAGAAGTCACCAATAGATCTGCAGTTGCCCAGGCGATCAATTTTAATCACCTACGGGCACCACCAAAATTGCGACGACAGGCATCGCGCCATTTTCTGTGCGTACATGTTTGAATGTTGTAAAACTGATTAAATTCTGTACTGGTTACTTAGATTTCAAAATAAATAAATAAATTATTAGTTATTACCAGCCAGGTTAAAATTAATACTTCTCGTCACTTTGACCTTTTTTATGCTTTTTCTAAGTGTGGTTTCCATGTGTGTCTGGTGTCATGGATAACTCAAGAGAACATGGATGTATCTGTGTGAAGTATTTCTGGATTTTCTAACATTATGGAAATTGTGTGTATGTATGTGTCTGTCTAAGTGTGTGTGTTGAGAAACTTGTCATACTTTTTTTTTTTTTTTTTGTTGGTTTATGTTTTAAATAACATTTGCCATACTTACCATACTGTGCGGAAGGGAAGCCTGAGAAGAAAAGTCGACAGGTCGGAGTCACAATATATATGTCAAGTAAAGGTCCCTTTTCCATGTCTTTAGGTGAATGGGGAATATAGGGCTAGACCTCTAGTTTTATAGACCAATCGGCACTTGGTGGGTGACGTGGTCAGCACCACGCCGGCCGCCTTTACTTCCCATTACTGCACCTGGTACCCACCCAGGGCTGGATAGACCTGTCAAGATCGTTTCTGAAAAATGTCTGGTTCCGTCAGGGTGCGAACCCAGGACCTTCTGATCCACAGGCCGGCGTCTAGTGGCCAACGCCAAGGCGACTCGCCATATATACCATGTATTATAGGTAGACTTTCGGTAATAACTGACTAGATTTTAAACTAGACAATCCGCCAGTCATTCAGTAAATCTGAAAGGAGTTTCTTAGAGCGGTGCGAAAACGCCAAGCCCTGGCTTTATTTACATTTTTTTCCCACTAAGTATCCAAAATGTGGGTGTTTTTATTTGTTGGACGCTATGGAAAATACTCAACAGTTTACTTGCTACTTCTAAAGTCAGAAAGAACAGCAGAGAACTCGACAGAGAAACGGAATCTAACGTTAAAGTAAACAATATTCACAGCAATAGTTTACTCTCTCTCTCTCTCTCTCTCTCTCTCTCTCTCTCTCTCTCTCTCTCTCTCTCTCTCTCTCACTCTCTCTCTCTCTCTCTCTCTCCCCCCCCCCTCCCACCCCAGGAAACGACAATATATAAATTTTGTTAGAAAATCTCATACTTCAGATTGTTATACACACATATCTTAGAGTTATCCACAACACCAGACAGACATGGAAGTTAAAACTTCGAAAAACAAATCCACGCAAAAGTCAGCCAAAGATTATTAGAAATGAATGGTAAATGGTGACGAGTAGCCTTATTGGGTTCCGTAGACAGAACAAAACACTTCAGCGGATAGTTCTGGCTGTTCGCCCACTTCTGGACTTTTATCTTGATCCAGAAACTTGAGGTTTTACAGATCTGGCTTATTTGTAGGGAGATTATTAGTTTCTTGTGTAAAGCTTTCACGCCTGAACCACGGACAAGCTGTCCAGACTTTACCAAGTACAGTTCTGGAAGTTCCAGGAAAACTCTTCAACAAGAAAGAATGGAAGCGGAGCCCAAATCTCTGCCACTTTTTATGCTCAGAAATCAGCATCCTTCTCCTGTTTAGAAGCGTGCATTCACAGATGATTTTTGTAAGGAAGTAATAAAATGAAAACTGCGAAATCTGCTTTACACATCATCATTGCTACACACAGGCACACACAACAGCGGCGTGAGAGAGGCCTTCAGATGTGCAGACTTCCAAGAGTAGAGTAGAATTAACTCATACAATTGTCGTATTCACATTCAAAACAAAAGGACAGCTCTCAATCAGCATATGCTCCACGCATGACAACATCATGAATGAAAACAATATTAAACTTCTGTTCAGAAAAAAAAAAAAAAAAACTAATACTGTAAACATAAAAGGGAAATTTATACATAAACTTTATAAAACCTTAGATAAAAATCATTTTTAAATTAGTATAATCCTAAAAGGTTACATTTCATTTTTCATGCGTACACTAAAAAACCGAAATCCATTCTTCTTGTTTTATTTTGCGCGAAAAGATTAATACAAAGGGACGGTCGGCACTGCGTCTGTGTGAACGTGCCATTCTATCTTATGTGCAGCTTCTTATCTCGGATATGTGTTCATGCGTACAGTAGCTAAACCCGAGTCGCTCTTATTATGGAACGTACTGCTCTGTACAAGGATTTGTCATTTTGTCATGAACTAAGGGATGGCTATTGACGTTAAGCTTATGGATTATGTAATGTGCATGTATAAGGAAAAAAGAGAAAGAAAAGACGTTATACGGAATGTTATCGATTAATATCCAGTGAAAATAGTTCATGCTGTAGTTCTGCAGTGCCTGTGCCAGAGCCGCCATTTAATGAGAAAGAGGGGGGGGGGCGGAAATGCGATGAACCAACTTCATTCAGCCACTAAAAAAAAAAAAAAAATTTTTTTCTTTACAAGAATGTCATGAACTCGAAGCTAACGACTACTTTTACTAGAGACACTAACAATGTGGTCTGAGTGCGGACAAAAACAACAACCAAACAGACAAGAAAGAGGTTATAAAAATGACAGCAATTCTCGAGGCTATAGATGTTCACAAACGCTTGGGCCTATGAAATTGTATACAATTGTCTTCATTATTATTTATCAGTAGCAGACTATTTCAGTCCCTTGAGCGGGAAAAGCAAGAAATAAGCAAACTACAGTGTGTTTCAAAACTCATGTCGTTACACTTAAACAAATATCTCGAAAACTCATGTATGGATAAACACGAATTTTGTTGTTGCATGTAGCTTTAGATTTCCCATGTCTTTTTGATTCTATTATTTACAATTGCACAGATGCTGCTGTTTATTTAGAGCGGCGAATTTTTTTATCTTAGTTTGAGTAGTAATTTCTGCACCGCGGGAAAATATAATATACAGTAAATGACACTCGTGTGAAGCTTGTTGAGAAGTCAAATGTGCAGCGATGTGCGGGGATTATTTTGATAGCCTATTTCCCTCTCAATGAAAAATCCGCAACTCACGGAAGACTTATGCTGGAGATGACCACCTGAGAGTAAAACGCATATGACACGCGTGCAGTAATGTTTTTTGATTGTTTGCTTTGAATCAGTGTCTGTTTGTTTTATCATCATCATGTAGCAGGTCCTTTGCAGAACGTTGTTCTGATCACGGTCTGTCTGAAAGAAACTCGGTCTCTCGCCAGCTCTCCCGCCTCATGTACTTTCATACTCAAGGATTCACTTATATCCTGTGTCCATCTTCGTGTTGGTCCACCCCTGCCCCCTCCTTCCTGGTATCATGCCCTCTGCTATAATTTGTTCCAGTCCGTCGTGGCGCTTGATATGACCAAAATATTTCAACTTCTGAGATAGGATGCTGTTTATTAGCCAATCTTCCTTGATGTTCAGATCTTTAAAGATGTCAGTATTTCGTCCAAGATATTATTAGAATCTTTCTATAGTATTTCAGATCAAAAGCCCCTATTCTCTTTTAAGGACTGGGAGGTAGTCCACGACTTATCTGTTTGTTTACATACCGAAAAAAAAAAGCGAAATAAAAACCACATGTGTTTACATTATTTGTTTTTACAAGGACACAATTTTTAATAGGCTGCATACCAGATTTCAACAACAACAAATATCTAATAATCTTTGCCATACCCGTTGAGTGATGCTTTTTATTCATTAATTTGAAGCCCCACCCTGGCTGTTGCCAGGGCCACAATACAGTATGACGGCTGAAAGTGGTTTCCGGGACCTCTCCACGGGTGATCCTCATCCACGTAGTGGCACTTTGTGTCACCTGGTGTTTATCGCTTTGTGTGATGTCCTCGTGGGGTAGAATTTACTTACTTACTTACTTACCAGATTTCGACAACTTACACAGAACGGTTACAGAATTACAGATGTTTGAAGTTCGGCAGAACTTCTGCGATGGACTATAGAATGTGTTTAAGCCAACGTGGAATCTCATTATATAATTGTACTGCTGCAGCCAGTGTTATTTCATGAAAAGCTGTGGGGGATATGAGTTGAGCTGAGTCAATAATTGACATTCCAGCACTCGGGGCATTCCCATGCATGCTACGTCCTCATCTTCAGCAAGCAGCGCAGAGTTTTAATACTGATGGTACGGGTCACAATTTGGATATATGTCCGCCTGGCTTTTCCTGAGTGTAGTGAGTGGGGGGATAGGTTGTTGGTGAACTGATGCTGTATTGACTAAGCAAGAGTTTTTTATGATATAGGTAACAAAAGGAGAGCCACGGTAGCACAGTGGTTGGCAGGACATAGAACATGGGTTCGAATCTGCCAACGTAGAACACTCCATTATGATAGTTTGATTGCAACCAGTGTTATTATCTTTTTCTTTCGTTTCTGGAAAGCTGTGCGAAATTTGCTGCTCGTGAACGAATGCTGTATTGACTGCGTATTTTCTTATAATACAGACAAGTAAACAGAAGAATAGGGAAGCCGCAGTGGCACAAAGGCTAGACTCTTAGCTGTTGGTCTGAAAGTCCTAGGTTTGAATCTTCTAGAGTGGGACTACCATATAATTATAATGTACTGCGACCAGTATCGTTTTGGGTATCGTTCTTGAGACAATAATTTAGTGCACGGATGTTAACTGAAATCTAGCAACTACACTAGCGAGATGGATCTAGAATCAGACTGCTATTCGTACGATTGCTACTAAAGATAGGGATAGGACATTTATGGGCAATTATTGAGTGATGTGACGTCTGTTCTCAAAATTCAACCTAATTCAAATGCATGGAGTAACGATTAACTTACTGCAGTAAAATAAGTAAAGGTCCCTTTGCCACGCCTTTAGGTGTATAGGGTACACAGGGCTAGACCTATATTATTATAGATCAATCGGCACAAGATGGGTGATGTGGTCAGCATCACGCCGACCGCCTTTACTTCCCAGGACTGCACCTGGTACCCACTCAAAGGTTGGGTCGACCTGGGAGTCATTTTTGAAAAAAATCCGGCTCCGCCAGGGAGCGAACCCACGACCTTCCGATCCGCACGCGGGCGTCAAGCCGCTTCGCTACAGCGACTTCCAACTTACTGCAGTAAGCTAACAAAATCTATGGTGCCAACGGGGGTCACGATCCACAGATTTAGAACCGTTGCTGTCCAATCAAGTCAAACAAGCAAGTTAAGTGAAACCGGTGCTGCAAGAAGGACCTTCGGCGGAATAAATCTACATAGATATTTAGCCTGATAAGTTAGAATTATGAGAACTGAGTGGTCCAGTTAGACCCATATACCTCCCCGTGTGGGTTCCAAAGGAAAACAAGAATAGACCCACTGCTTACCCAAAAGCTTGTCGTAAGAATCGGCTATTTAAGAGCTTCCACGGAAGTGGGAGTGCATCTGAACGAGAGGCATGGAATTACCATTTTGCTGACACATGAGTCAGATCTGTAAAACAAATTTGCACACAACACTCAGGTTCTCAAACAGGTGAACGAACAATCAGAACCTTTATCTTGAGTTTGCATACAGTAAATGTAGAAGGAAAAGAAAGAAAGAGAGAAGAAGAGACAAGTATACCAAGTGTACAAACAGGCTCCATAACCGACATTGAAATGGCAACGGTCACTCTTAAGACACATGAGAAAATGATACTTGTGTTTGCTTCCCCTTTTTTTTTTGGTTTTTTTTTTTTTTTTTTCCCTTTTCCCCACTTCTCCCCTTTTTTCTTTTTCTTTTTTCTTCTTTTTTTCTTCTTCTTCTTCTTTTCTTCTTCTTCTTCTTCTTTATTTCTCTTCTTTTTCTTCTTTTTTTTCTCTTCCCCTTCTTCTTCTTTTTTTCTTCTTTCTCTTCTTTTCTTCTTCTTTTTCTTCTTTTTCTTTTTTCTTCTTCTTCTTCTTTTCTTCATCTTTTTTCGCGTGCATTTAAATTTTAAAATCCCGCGAAAAAATTTTGGTTGTTTGTCCCTTTGGGCTTTTTTTTGAATTTTAAAATTTTGGTGCCCATTCGTTTTATTGTGTTTCAGGGCTGTTTGTTGCCCCCGCCTTCTGGCAGATTTTCGCTCCCAATTTGGAGGAACCAAAGATAAAAAATTTTGCGTTTCCACGAATGGGTTGCTTTTGGAAAGATGGTCGGGCCAAAACCCCTTGTCGTGAAGGAAACAAC